>MU223563.1:3402617-3429689 GCA_018584345.1 Thuja plicata | reverse complement strand
GTTGGAAGTGATATAAATTAGGGAGAAGGAATCAATCGAGTATACATTGCAAAGCTAAGTCCCATCATCATCATGGCAAGAATCTGATATCCTTGAATGAACAACGTAAGCCCGCCTACGTGATTAATCAGCAAATCACATCAATATAACTAAGTTAGGATCCACAGGTGTAAGGAACCTTGGAGTTTTCTCATGTCCTTCATGAGTAATTACTTTTCAAGAGAGGGTTGAGTGTTTGATATTCTGTATTGAGTGTTCAATTCCTATATGTTATGTAGTGGTACAAAACTAACATCAACAGACATGTGCAAGGATTTTGCTATGACAGATTTGAGGCTTCTACATTATTGTTTAGGTGTTGAGGTTTGGCAGACCGATGGTAGCATTTTTCTTTCTCAGTCTAAGTATGCTAGGAACTTGTTTGACGGGTTTCGAATGCAGGATTGTAAACCTGCTCCCACTCCTATGGCAAAAGGATTGAAGTTGTCCGCCAAGTCTGATTCTCCTCATGTTGATGAAACCACTTACAGGCAACTAGTGGGCAGTCTCATCTATCTTACTGCCACTAGACATGATCCCAGTTTTGCAGTCAGCTATATTTCATGCTTCATGACAGCCCCCAAGGCTGATCATTGGGTAGCAACGAAGCGTGTGCTGCGTTATGTGAAGGGCACCTCTGATTATGGACTTCTTTAGACTAGGAGTCATGATCCTAGACTCAGTGGGTTCACAGATTCAGATTGGGCAAGTTCGGTTGATGATAAGAAATCAACCTCTGGATATGTGTTCAATTTGGGATCTGGTGCAGTCACATGGACTACTAAAAAGCAGCAGGCAGTGTCTCTCTCCTCGACAGAAGCAGAATATCAGGGAGCAGTTAAGGCAGCTTGTGAGGCAGTTTGGCTTCGTCAGATGCTTGCAAATATGCATGTCTCAAGCAAGTCTGACTCCTTTGTTCTGTGATAATGAGGGAGTTCTCAAGCTTGCCAAGAATCCAGTCTTCGATGAAAGAACCAAACATGTGGACATTCATTGTCATTACATTCGGCAGTTGGTTGAAGACGGATCAGTTCAGTTGCGGTATGTTCCAATTGCGGATCAGACTGCAGACCTTCTCACCAAGCCTCTCAGCCCAGATAAGTTTACTGAATTCAGGGGGCAGCTTGGTGTTGTTGACAGATTGACCATTAAGGGAAGGTATTAGAATATTATTATTTTATTACATTAATGATCATCTTTGTATGTCTTTATATATTATGTAGATAAGATCATTTTTACGATCATCTTAAGTTTTTTATTAGAAACTTGCTATTTTGTAAATTTGTAAAATTCTTTATAATGATCCCGTCGATCATTTGTTAATAAAACAATTATTTTACCAATTACTTGCATAATAGAATTGGTGCCCTCATGTAATTGGTTGTAAATTTGGCAACCCTAAATAGGGTTTGTAGGGTTAAATCCTGGTCTTTGATCTTGAATCGATCTTGGCTCTTCATTGTAATTGAACATCTATAAAAGGCCAAGGCCTTCTCATTTGTAATTCATTAGCATTAGATCAGAGGACAGGAGACTAGATTAGAGTAGGCTAGCTAAGGGAGAGACTTGATCAAATTGTTGCTATGATACTATCAAAATAATGGATGATTCATTGTTGGTTCTTCATAGTGAATTACTTGATGTCGCTTTGGAGTGTTGCATGGTTTCCTCAATCTTTCACTTGGAGTAGATTTCTTTTCATGTTGAAGTAGTTTAGTTGGATGAAAGTAGTTGTGGATGTTTACTTGATTGATTCAACAAATGGCCATGCCACTAGCCTCTTGCTAATTGTAAGTGTGCCTTAAGTGGTGAGCCGATAAAAATACTTAACTTCAATTGATATTCAATCTTTAGTTTGCATCTATTTGATGGGATTAAAGAGGAGATATTGATTTGAAAACCATTTGAGTGTTCCTTAGAAGCTTGCACTAGGTGGGTGGAAGTCGCTGATAAAACCACATCTAGTAGAGTCCAAGTTCATCCATATTTCCTTTCATTCCTGGTTAGAATTAGAAGTAGAAGTTGAGTTTAAATTTAAGTTGAAGTGGAAATTGGAAAAGCAAAACTACATTTTCATTGCACTTGGTGGAGCTAAATCTTTAGAAGTGCAAGCAATTGATATCCCTTGATTGAACAACGTAAGTCCCCAGAGTGATTACCAGCAACTCACATCATTTCACTAAGCGATTGTCCACGATAAAAGGAACCTTGAAGTCATTTCATGATCTTACTTTGCAAGCTTAGCATGAGAAATGACCTTATATCAAGAGAGGATTGAATATTTGATGTTTCACCTCAAGCATTGAAAGTTTGATTCTGCATGTTGTATTGGAACAAAACTCACACCAACAGGTAGAAACTAGAAAACTCTAAGAAGAGTGAGTAAAAGTCCTCATGCCACTAATTTTCAGCTGCTACAAGTGTATTGTCATTCCAGCTTTAGAAGAGCATCTTAATGGTAACTACCAACTCGCTACACCTACAAAATGCCTTGGCATCTCTAAAACTCAGCAACATGTATTACAGATCTGAGAATGTTTTACATCCATCCAAATGTGATAAACACACAAACACGCTAGCAACATACATTTGCAGAAATTAAGGTGTAATATAGCTCCTTGATTCCAATACCAACCGATAGAAGAATAATTCCCAAAATAGACAAGAAAACACTCAGAGACTCTTCATTTTTGAGCTCTGAGCCAATATACAGGTCTGTTGTTTTCCCTTTTTATCAGTTTTAGGTTCATTGTGCACATGCCAGTTCATCAGGGTGAACTCCTGGTTCAGCCATTTTTGCCTATGGACTCAAAATTAGGTGGGTTTTCATTTTGAAATTGTACTATTTTTCAAGGGTTATACAACAATGCAATCAGATCCAACTTTTGATTCCCTCTACCCATTGCTTTTGCCCCCACACAACAACTGCATTTATGAGGCCTGCACAAGCTGAATCAATCCCAGAAGTTGTCTCATCCATCAATGAAGATTCTAAGATACCTCACACCATCCCAAAACCTCCATAAACATGAAACAAGTAAGCCAATGTCCACAACATCTCTGTAAACTGATTCAATGATGAACTCCACCATTGGACTACTTGGCAAAATGCTGCAAGCTAGAATGACATGTCAAAATGTCAACTACATTCTAGTTTTTGGATCATTTACCTACCCATCTGAGCCAACAGCTGACCGTACATGATTGATAAGCTCTTCCCAGAAATTCTAAGATAAAGAACCCCCAATACTCCATAACACATCTTCATATTCACATTATTTGAAGCCAGCTTGCTGAATTTTTCTTTCGACCATTTGCAGTTTAATAACAAATGGATTTGGCTGGTAAAAGTTCCAGTGTTCCATAACTCGCCGCGGGTTGTGCAAATTTTGACAACCCGCGGGCCGAGTTTTGCTGGCCGGGTTTTCATGACCCGTTGGGTCATGGGTCATGACACGCCGGGTCCATGGGCTATGACCCGGCCGGCGGCAGTCACGGATTACACATAAAAAAAAAAAATTAATAAAGACTTTTTCCTATGTTTTTTTATACTTAGCCAATTTTTCAGTTCAAGGGCTAGAGGATTTATGCAAATATAACATTTAAGTATAAGATTAATTTCTTATATTTTAAGTTATATTTGTATAAATACTTTCAGGATGTTTGAGATAGGTTCCAGCTTCATAGGAGTTAAGATGCAGATTCTAGATTTTGGGGGTTTTCGAAAAATTCCAGACTTAGCCAAATTTCAGGATTCAGTAGGTCTTCAACAGGGTTACCCCCCACAATCTATCCTGCCTTTCTAAGGTCAAACTGAAGTTGGAACAAGGATTCTCAAAGGGTTTTAACTCATTCCATCACAAATCACTTGGTTTCGACTCCATCCCCATGACAGACTTAGCTTAGCTCTCGCCCATATCCTCGACAGACATGACTTCCCAGCAAACCAAAATCACTCTAACCTCACTTGCCAGACCTAGGGACCTAAAACTGCCACCAACAAAGACTACCTAAAGCCACTACTCCTATAATGAAAGCAAAAAAGGGGGTCCCCATTTGCAATGGGGCGATGGTGTGAAAACCTCACAACAAGGACCGTGAGTGGGTTGACCGGGCAGACAGAGAGACTGAGGCTTTGGCTATGGCAGAGGAGGATAGAGCACAATCAGCTGCCCGTGCAGCTGATGTTGATCAGAGTGGCACCTCACAGGCAAAGACTATGGCTTGTCAATCATCTAGAACCTACCTCAAACGCATTTGTAGGAGGCAGACATACTACTCTGAGACTGAGGTTGAGGCTGAGTTAGAGCATGAGCCATAGACTTGTTTTTGTTTACACATATGTTTGGGAACATTCGATGTCATGGATTTTATATACATTTGACAATATTTATAATTTTGCATATCTATGTTTTCTATTTCCTTCAGCTACAATTTATGTTTGTACTTATGTGATGGATGTATGTTTATGTATGTGATCAAATTAGCTTCTATTTGATGATGTACTAGTGTCTTTAAGCTTTATTCAATAATGGGTGCATGAAACAAGTTTTAAATCGTAAAAAATCTCTATTTTTTTCATTTTGCCTAGTCATAGCCAAGTCATCGGTGAGTCACAGGTCAAGTCAACCTTGCCGAGTCATAGGCGAGTCCGAGTCATGGAACTATGGGTAAAACTGTAAACAGTCTGAATTTGGTACAGAAATGTCTGCTCGAAATGTAGATAGGGATGGATTGTTTTACCAGACAGTTATACAGACAAGTGAAATGCAGATGCAGTTGGATTACCATAGCATATTAATATTGCGGAAGAGAAGGGGATTGGTGCATACATAAATAGACATACTAATCTAAAATTAATCTACAACTTACAGAATAACCAAAAATGACTTTGGCTAGTAAAACAGATTGAATTTGGGTAGAGAAATTTCTGCTTGAAGCCCAGTTATGGAATGTTTTATCACACAGTGATATCATCCACGACCGTGGACAGGTAAAATGCAAATGCAGTTTGATTAGGATACAATGTTTTTAGTGGGAAAAAAGAGGGTAGATATACTAATAACTTAACATTAATCACAAATTAATACATGACCTACTGATTACCCACAACCGTTTCTAGATACTATAAAGGACGGAAATTGTGTCAAGAAATTCCGCTCTAAATGTGGAATTGTCTTCTCAGACGGTAATGCCATTCATAAGTAAAATCCCAACGCAGTTGGATTAGCATAATACATTATTATCGGGGAAGGAAAAGAGTACACCCACAGCTCCCAAGCATATCCGCTACCCCCATCCCAGAATGTGCATACGCCTACCTTGCCTTTAAGACACACATAAATGACGATGAATTTTAACATCCTTCAATCCAAAATACTCCCAATGATCTATCGAGGTATATTTTCTTCACCAAAAGATTGTTTCTATAGATGCGTCTAGTATTAAAATCAATTGTGCAAACTTTGTTGCATTGTCTTCATTTACTATTAGATTAACCAGGTTTTGATTGAGGAGATTCTAGGATTGCAAATGTTTAATTCGGTATACTATCATTATACAAGAAACAATTCCAAAGAAAGTAGTTTTCTTTCACCCTTCCGTCTAGGTTGCACAATGAGGAGATTATTTGTTCTCAGAGTGTTTTTTGGGGGTTCCATCTATCCAGTTTCATTATATAGTTCAGGTGTGAATCGGTTTTTAGTTTTGCAATCATGAAATTATTTTTCATGTGAGTATCAGATTTTCCTGTCGCCAAACATTTATAAGCACGAAAATTGTTCAAGTGGGAATTTGAGAAACATATCATCCACAGTAACTGAAAAACAGAATTAATACGAGGATTTATCGCCCACCTTAAGCGCAGCTTCCCATCGCTTGCTATCAATTCTATCGGTAAGAGCTTCAAGGACAGTCCCTGGCAGAAGCTTCTTGGACTTCTTGGGTCCTGCCTTCTTTTCCATGTTGGCTTTTGCTGCTTCTCTTCTCAATATAATTGACAAAGCTTTGATCTCTGCCCTCTTCATAACACCACTCTCTGGAGGGTGTCTCTCCCATCGGTTCTTCTTCTGCTGGCATTTCACAACACGTGAAAATTTTAGGGGCCAATAGTTTTGCGTGATAGGAGCGATGCAGAGACCGTCCAGAGGGCTTAAAGAGATGAAAGAGCGCATCGACGTTAGTTTCTGTGAAGTGGGCACACTGTGATATGAATCTGTGTGTCTGAGAAAACCTTTGTTTGCCACTGAACATGCAGCGGCCATGGGACAGCTAGAGTAGGTTTTGAAAACAGTTTGGATAGATAAATGAATTTGAAGAGAGAGATAGATAGATAAAAAATTTAGGTCCACTAGGCTAAACATAGCCTATGGGACAGCAAAGCAACCTAGGCAACATAGTCTATGGGACAGCAAAGCAATCTAGGCTGACTTCATTAACTCGGTTCGTTTTGGGTGCAAGCTGATGATGAGCCCATCTAACTTCTCAATGTACTCCTCGCTGAATATGTTATGCCAAGAACTATCCCATATCGTATCCGCAAATTTATCCCTGCTGTTCTTGTATGCTTCACATTCTAAAATAAAGTGATGTTCGATTTCCACTTTCTCGGAGTTACAAAACATGCAAATTCTCTCTTCCCAAACCTCCTTTGGCCTCTTCCAATGCCCGGTCTCACAGCGGAGTTGATGAGAGTTGGTTCTTAGCTAGGCAATAAGAATTTTAGCTCTCCAAGAAATGTTGGCGCCTGTGTACGCTTTTTGGAGTTGATCACGTGCGGGGTTGAACTCATTAATATAATATATTTTCTTCCTTCCAATCCCATTTCCCTAATTTCTCTTGCAAAATTTCTCCATAATGAAGACCTTTATTTCTTTGTTATTTGTAGGGCACATATTGAATTGGATATTTCATTTCCTCATCCACTTGATGTTTTGTTGCATCCACGTCTTTTTTTGTTTACACAATGTATCATTAAAGACGACGTTAGATCATCTATCTCCTTCCATTTTTTTGATTCTTTTTAGATAGCTTATTAGGCAAACCATAGCAAGTGCCTCGATAGGGGCAGCCCCCATTTCGCTTAGCATGATATCATAAGGGATGGTGCTTTTAATTTTAAATTTGCTTGTGATCAAACACTTTTGGATTCCTTCGGTTTTCTTCCATTGTGTTATTGAAGTGTTGTTGGCCCATAATTCACACCCATAAAGAACAACCGGCAACACAAGAAGACCAAGCAAGGTTTGAATAGTTTTCCAATCCCAAACCTCTGCTTCACGACACCTGTTTTGAAGAGCATAGAATGCCTTCCATCCACCTAAAGTCCTTTTATTTCTACAACCTGCCCAGCTTAGATGCTTGTTGAAATCAATGCCGAGATATTTATACTCCACAACTTCCTTAAGAACGCTGCCACTAAAATAAAACTCATGTTGATGTTGTTTTTTTATTATTAGAGAAAACCATAACTTTAGTCTTGCTGATATTGACCTGCATCCCCACCATATCGCAAAAGCGCTCAAGAGAGAATAAGTGTTCTTGCAACCCGTCGGCAGATTTGGCAATCAAAATGAGATCGTCTACATATAGGAGCAGCTTTATTACAATTTCGCCTAACTGGATACCCTCACCATTTTGCATGTTTAACCACTCTTCAAGTTTATCTATATATAAGCCAAACAAAGTAGGAGATTAAGGTCAACCTTGTTTGACCCCGATATCACTCCTAAAACATTCTGAAATGCCAGCTGAGGTTTTGATTTTGACTTTCACCTCTTCATACATCCTATGAACAACAAACCTGAGATGTGTAGGAATCTCCAATTCTTCCATCCTGAGCCAAAGCTTGTCCCTAGGGACAGTGTCAAAAGCCTTTTTAAAGTCAACAAAACAGCAAAAAACCTCCACCTTTTTTCGATAATGTGCCTCAGAGTGACACAGTGATCAACCGTTGAATGCTTTGGCCTAAAACCAGCTTGCCCCTTTGTACGTTTATGCTTTTCTTCCGCCCATTTGTCGATCCTAGTTTCTATCATGCTGCCAAAAAGTTTTTCCAAGAGAGGATTGATCATTATAGTCCTGTAGTTGGAGGGATTGTTGACATCACCACTCTTAAAAAGTGGTATTGCAAGGTTGATTGTCCAATCTTTAGGAAACCCCTCTTGGCTGATATTGTTGAAGATGTATGTAATGTGTGGTGCAAGGGTTTTCCTACCCAACTTGAGATAGTCTTCTTGAAGCTCAACTAGGTCTTTTGCTTTACCCGTACCCAACTTCTTAATACCCATCTATATCTCTTGCACGATGAAAAGTGTTGTATTATCGCTGACCAAGGGTGGCTGGTCCACTCCGTCTTCCTGTTCATAGAGTTTCCTAGCATAATCGAACCATTGAGTGGCTGTAATTTTATTTTTCAGTTTGTTTCTTCATTGGCTGGAGTTCTTTCCAAAAAAGTTTGGGGTTATTTCTACTCAGGGAAATTAGCTCCTCTCTCCTTGTGAACATAAAATCAGTCTTCTTGTTCTTTAGAATATGTTTATAAGCCTTAATGTCAAGGTTTGTTTTATTTGACTCCATTAGATTTCTCCTAGCCATCTTGCATCCCTTATCAAACCACGCATTAACTAGGAAACAATTAGTTTAATATTTTTTGTTTTTAGTTCTCTTGCATTTTGAGAGAGCCTCATGGATCAGACTTGATAACGCATGGCTATTAACAACATGCCTGTGCATATGCAACCCCCTACAAAGTATCTCAAGAGTAGCCCTGAAAATGTTACCATTTTTTGAAGTCAACAGGATTTTACCCTGAGAAGGAGGTTGTTGAGGGCATTGGTTCTTTGCCCTAAGCTGCCTATCCTTTGCCCACCATAAATTTACGTACAGTGGTCTACGATCTGATTTGAGATCCCATATGTGTTCTCCAATGGCAACTTCCTCAATGCTCTCATATAAATTCTATGAACAAATAGCATAATCCACCACGCTTGCCCCGTTATATGTGTTGCAGGTGAAAGTGCCCGACTTAGACCATCTAGCCAGACCATTGCAAATTATTAGATCAAAAGTGCCACATAGAGTGACACAATTCTTCCCCAAAATGATTGTAGCCTTTAGCATCTTCAGAAACTCTTTCCCACTGATGTTTTATCTTTTTTGTGAGCCAAATAGGGTTACCATTTTCTTTATAGCTGAGAATACTGGCTTGACAATTTGTTGTTCTAGCATTGAAATCTCCGACAAGAAGAACATCCCCACGCTGTGAAAAAACAACAACATTTTTCTGTAAGGCAGCATAAGGGTCATTGTGATCTAGGCCACACTTTTTATAAGCTTTAGATACCTGTGGCGCAAAGTAACAAGCTGCGATCCTGAGAAGACTGTTGTTTTCCATGATTTTAAGCCATATGAATTGTTTATTAGAATCTGCCTTTTCCAACTGAATGACATGTCCTTCCCTTTCTTTTACTAGAACCATTATGCCACCATGACCTTTACCATTTCCTGCTGCCTCATTCCACACTGCCAACTTCCAGTAGCCTTCAAACAATGGAGTCTTACATCATTCATGCTCATGTTTTATAAGATTTAAGGTTTCAAATAGCGTATTTTATAAGATCCTCGATAAATTTAGGCACAAGGTGTGGTCTTCGAACTGATTTGTTCTATGCCTTCAAAGAGACAAACGTATAGGGTTGTAGACATTCCATTTGGAGACCTTTCAACTATAATCACTAGCACTTAGCATCTCGAGGAGGTTCATGGGGATAAGATGATAGGAAATTAGTTTTAGAATTTTAATATATTTTATATTGCATAATGTAATATAAATCTATATAATTTGATAAGGCTGTAAGCAATTAATATTGACCGATGTAGAGGGAGATAGGATCTAGTGTATCAGCCTTCACGGATGTTGTCATAAAGTATGTCTCATTTGCTTTTAAAAAGATAGATTTCAATATAAATATATAATTTTATTCTATAATAATTAAAAAATTAATAAACAAAATATGTCTAATATATTTTATTATTATTTATAATTTTATAAGAATACATAAATAACAAAATAAATTTTAAAATTAATAAAAAATAATCCTTTAAAAGGAGGAAGAAGAAGAAGAATTATAATAAAGCTAATTTTTCCTTTTTAATATTTTTTTCTTTTCGCTTTTTGAAACATAAAAAATAGAATATCCTAATAAGAGAAGATAATATTAAAAGGTATTCTTATTAGAACACTTGATAATAATAAAATATACATTTTTCGCATTCTTTTTCTTATTGATAATATTTAAATATATATTTTTAAAAAAAATACAGAATGCACGAGTGGTTTTTTTTCTCCATAGCAAAAATAAAATGGGAATAATCTAGATGTATGAGTTTTTAAAGTCTGAGGACTAAATCAGACTAAAAATAAAGCAGACCAATGGATAGCTTTGTCGTAAAGAGGTTTGGCAATTGTCGTGAAGAGGTTTGGCGGTTTGGGAAAACTTGAGACAAGTTTTCCGGCATAAAAGTACAAGGGCAAGCCCACAATTAAAAGCCTATCGGCTAAAAATGAAAAGTAGCCTCAAGAATTTTATTGATATTTTGGCTTTAGTATTTAAATTTTCTATATTTGTGTAAAGATTGGCATTTAATATATATTTAAATTGAACATAAATCTTTATGGTTTAGTATTTTGTTTCTGATTTGTATTATTTACGTTTCTAGTTTTAGGTTGCAATTATTCAAGTAAACCTGATCTTAGATCAAGATCATTAGGATACCCTCACTCTTTTTTTTAAAAAAAATTCAAATTTAATCATGGGCCTAGACCTACTTTATCCTAATTAGTCGTCACCTTAGACTTATAGGAAATCTTCAAATTTGAATGTTGGGGTTTTCTATAAAAGGGCAAAGCCCTAAATAGACAATCATACAATTTAAAATCGATCAAAGTATTTATAAAAATCGTTGCAACAACCTCTGCATAGATAGAACAAATACCTTATGCATTTTGTATTTTAGGTGGCATGTCTTCCATCTTACCCAGATATCTTTGAATCAATACACAAGTGTTAAATACAATTAAGACAAGTTTATATGAGTGGTAGCTAACATGGTGTCAACGTTAACATTACACAAAATCAATCCCAAGATATACTTAATCTTTGTCCTTCCATATTATTCTTTAACAAAAGGATGTATATTTAGGAACTAGTCCATAAAGATAGGGCAAGAGATGAAGTCACGTAAAATACATGTTAGGATTTCATCTCACTACGATGTGTAGTTTTATTTATCTAATCTAATTACAACATGACGTATTTTGATGTTTGTGATTAACTTAAACCTACACAATATACCAATCAAGATACTAATTGAGTAAAATCATAAGAGAACCCCTAAAATTACATAATCATGGGACCCTCGAAACCTATGTTGATGACACTTTATACTTAGTGAATTATACCTACCACTTGCCAAATCAATAAAATAGTTTTAATCTCAATATATTATAAATACTAAATTAAACTATGAAATTAAAAGTATACTTGGGTAGATCATATTAGACCAATAAAATACACAAAAAAAAATTATGCACTTTAAAAAAAATGCACCAAAAAATGAGCCTATACAACCCTAAATGGAGCCATTAAATTTTCAAAATGATAGCTACTCAACATCACCCTTAGAGTCTATATTTTTAGAAAGTCTAAACACTAAAATTAAAAACTCTCTATGCCAATGTAAAGATCTTTAGAAATCAATTCAAATGACAAACTAGTCAAAAGAAGATTATGTTTGTCCTTGAATGAAGCCTTTGAAGTTAGATGTCAAAATAATTTTAAAAAAAATGGCAATAGTGCCAACACTCGGGAGCAATTTGGAATGGAAGGAATATGCTCATTTTATTGATGTTCACTCATAAAATATTCTAGAATGATGAAATATTCTAAAATTACACCAACGAACACCATTATATTACTTGAAATTGCCTTGTGGAGTCAAAACTATCAATACAAAGATAAAATGTGCCATGTCTTTGGTAGGAAACCATTGACTAACCAATTTGGTGGTTTTAGGTGAGAGATGGATTGGAGGTTAGAAAATAATACCAAGATTTCCTATTAGTAGTTTTTGAGTATACTTCTAGGGAATTGGAGTTTTTCAATGGACAATAAAGTGGCTATTGCCAACAATTGGTGATAATCTATAGAATAAAATAAATTACCAGTGGCTACACTAAATATATAGTAGATAAAATAAAGCACCACATAGTATTATGTTGATGTCAACTGAAGATTCTACCTACACTAACATTATGCAAACTATTTTATGGTACAACACATTCTACAATTTGGATGATAAGAGGAAAAAATATCTAATGAATTTTTGACAAAACTATTTCTAATTGATAGTTTTTGCACCTTTTAAATGGAATGGTGGAGTCAAATTTGACAAAAAGTGCTCAAAAGGATCATGTAATTGTTAGATCTAACATGAACCTACCAACATTAAATCCTTGTATATCTTGCCTCCTCTATTCAATTTAGATGCAACAAAAGAAAAGACTTTCTTAGATGTTTTGAACTACGATGTGGTCAATTTCGCTCCATCAAACTCCAAAAATATATGTACAATAAATAGCCACAAAAGAAAAACCCCAAAACTAATGTTTCTATGGAGTTTTTCTAATTATTTAAATTGTTCATTTGATTCATACTTTTTGGGATTAATGGCTCTTGGCCTTCATAGCTTTCCTTTTCTCTCTTTGGGTGGTAGGTGTTTGATGGTAGGGCTTTAAAAATATTGATAATGTGTTTCTCTATATATTGGCGTCTATGGCCAAATTCTACTTTTGATGTGATTATTGTATTTTGTAGCCATATCACCACATCGAATTGATTTTTGAATAAAAATATATAATTAACAAAGTTTGATGACAATTAATTGAAACTTGACTACAAGTTTTACATAACTTTAAATTTTTTTATAAAAAATATCTTTTTATTTGTATACCTTAAAGACTACGTACCCCAATAAAAATAACCTCAAAAAGTTAAAGCCCTTAATGATTTAAAGGTAAAGTTTAAGTATGAATAGATTGTATATGTGCATCTTCCCTTTTTAATTAATACTAGGTTTATGGGACTTTAAATTCCCAAAAACATCAATCAAGACCAAGGGATAATAAAAAAATTAAGTGTGCGATGGACGACTGCGGCTACAATGGCCGACCGCGACCTTGACACTCTTACTAGGCATGGGGTCCTTCGGCTGAGGATCGCAGTCAATCACAATGGGACAGAAGAAGGAATAGCCCCCGCGGAATGATGAAAAAAGAAAGGGGCGATGACCCTTTAACAGATATCAAATGTAGCATTTTAACACAGAGACAACACTCCCAAGCGGACCCAGACATGGTTTTTTGCGATACAATAGACCCAGATAACAAGGTAATAGTTGGGAAGGTGGGCAAAGGGAGAACAATGGAGCCTTCCTAAGGCAGGGAGAAAATTTCAGGATCACCCCACAAACATTCAATTTCAAACAGATTGAGAAGAAGTTTTGGCGCCCAAAGGACAACAAGCAAGATTCAAACCTCATAAGCACTCCGACTGTAAATAATGGGCTATGCACAGAGGTAGGTGTTTAAAATTTTTATGCTATAGATGCAACCAATATACCTTGAGACTAATATTAGGAATGGTTAATTCCAAGTATGAGAGCTCTGCAAGGTAACTGGACTAACTGTAGGACAACACTGTCCTCTACTCTTTTGGCTCTGCAAAACCAAGGCAGGGTGCACCTAATCAAGACAAAGATTTAAATTTCACAACTCACTATAACTATGGATGATTACAACATATTAATGGCAAGAAAGTATGAAATGATAACCACCCACTTAGTGACTCTTCTCTACCATGCATAACTACAACCAACAACTACAAAACTTAAAAGGAATAGAATGGTTTTGATGTTTTTGACAAGGAAGAGTATAGCCAAACCTATTCAAATATGTATCAAAGTAGAAGATACTAATTACTGATCAGTTCTTTATCTATTAGGCGATGATTCTAGTTCAAAAATAGGACAGAGAATCTAACTATTATCAAGGAATCGAAACCATAAATACAGATAACTTCAAACCATACACTTCTTAATAATCCTTATATAGACAAACCCAAAGAGTATATATCTTATCAAAAGAAGATTTTAATTTGATCCTTGATCAAAACTATGGACTAAAACATATACATAGAGAAATCTTATGCAGTGAACCAGGAGATTCAAAACTCAAGAGGCACACAAAATGAAAGACTTGAATCGAAAATACTATATTAAGTACAAAGAGACCAGTTTCAATTCCAAAATGTTTCAAATCATATACCACTTCAATAAATGCAAAAGACTTGCAACTTTCTACTTCTATAATAATACTCTCTAGATATTCATCTGCTGCACTCACTGGAAAATAATAAATAGTTTTATGCCTTGTGCTACTTGCCCAAGTTTCCAGCCTCTACTAAATGATCTTGGAAGTCATTTATAAACCAAGGACTGCAAAAAACTTCATATTATTTAGGGTTAGGGCTAAAAATCAATCTAAAAACATTATATTATAGAGAATATTAAATTCATTTCAACCATCAAGCAGCTCTGTCATCCATTCTTTAAAACATTCCATGCTTCCAATCTGTAAAAAAATCTAATCTAGCCGCCAATTTATTGGGAAACTTAAAAACCATGCCCTGCAAAAGTAATAATAGATGGAATGTCTTGTCTGCATTGATTATCTCAGGAACTTTAACCCTTCAAATTTACAAGAAGTCAACTATCTTTTATGGGAAAGCTCATGTTCTTGAAAATCTGATCCAATATGTATTATAAAACTCTAAAATAATTCCCCATTTACAGTGAAGAACAGAATAGGATAAGCCCAAGGGTTTAAATATTGTTTTACAGGCTAACAAAAATCCTAAGAAGATAATCTCCTCTTAAATGCATTTAGACACGCTAATTCCTCTTCCATACTGCATCCAATAGCTGTAAAAACTTAGCCCATAAGATCAAATTCACTTTTTATTGCTTTGTAGCATAAGACATAATCCACCGCTTTGAAAACCCTACAGAATGTATTTGAAATTTTGAAAGTCAGTTATAACAGTCACAAGCGGAGCAAAAATCAGCATCAATGACCCAGATTTGAACTTTCTCTTTCTTTAAAACACAACCGTAGATCCTATTTAAGTCACCCAAGCTTTCAGATCTAATCTTGGATAGGTGGCACGCAAGTGTAATGACTTAAACACTATAAACCTTCATCTTTGTCTTCGAGTCATCAAGTCGATTGTTCAATCAAAAGTAACTATACTGCACTTTAATCTCACCCTTGGCTTCAAACTACAGGTCCCACAAACTCAGATAGGACACGTGTCACAACAGTTTAATGGCTTGAACATTAAATCAATTGCATCTCCGCTTCAAGCCTTTAAGCCTACTGTGTGATCAAAAGTAACTTGCTTTCCATTTAACTCTTCAGCGAACCCAGGATTATGATGTCACAACTGCCAGATGTCACAACGGCTTAATGGCTTGATGGATAAAGATCTTCATCTTTCTCTTTAAGTCTTTAATTCGACCATCAGATTAACTTTAAGTGCTTACCTTTTATCTCTTTCTTTCCACTGTGTTGGGCCTGCCATGTGCCATGTGTCACATAGGCTTAATGTCTTAAAGGATAGATCTCATTCATCTCAGCTTCAAGTCATTAATCCAATCATCAGATCTTCTCAAATATGTTGTGTCTTTAATGTCTTTCTTTACCTGGGACCCATGATGTCATTCGGAGGACAGATGTCACGATGGCTTGATGGCTTGATTGATACATAGACTGCATTTTTGCTTTGAGTCATTAAGCCAACCGTTAGATCAAAATTGAGTTACACAACAAATATAAAGGGTAAAGTTTTTCGGGGATGAAGACTTAGGAAATAAGGAAATATTAAAGTAAACCCCATCCTACTTAGGAAACATGAAACCTAAGGGTTTAAGTGATAAAATGGCCCCACTTGAAGACAACTTAGAAGAGATGACATAAGGAACTTAAGTTACAAAAAGTAACTTCAAACTAGAATCCGCCAAGAAAGTTTAGGGTTTTAGCAATATTTTCGTGAATGACTTAGGGCTTTAGGCCAGAGACCTAAAATAATTTACAGAAACCAGAAATAAAACCTCAGAACCATGAAATTTTTTTGAACAATGCTAACAATGGCTCTAATTGGGGATGTATGTCTCTTGCAGGCATGACAAGATTCTAGAAATATGAGTTGATCAGACCACCTACAGAAAAGAAACTAACCTACAATAGACAAGAAAAACAAGGAATATGTACACAAAACTTATTTACAGACGACTGTTCATGGATTCAAAAAATATCAGGAGAAATAGAGCTTTAGGAACTGTCCATGAACATGCAATTCCAAAAAGTTTCCAGTCAAATCTTTTAAAATATAAGAATCAGAACTCCATTTGATGTCAATGATGTATGGTCCTAACCAAATAGGGTTAAACTTGCCATGTTTTCCTTTATCTTCCAATCTTGAATTCCACATTAAGACCAATTCATTAACTTCAAAACTTATAGCAATAGTCCTTCTATCATACAAATCCTTATATTGAAGCTGCAACCTAAAATTTATGTCTTGTGCTTCCCTTCTTGATTCATCCAACTATATCAAATCATCCATCTTGATCTTCATTTCATCATCTAGTTCATCATCATATTTCTAGATAAACTTGTACATTTACAATAAATTATTCTGTGACAACCTTGCATGTATGCCATAAACTAAATCAAAAGGTGCACAACCAATAGCTTTGTTTACTGTTACTCTGTCAGCCCACAAAGCTTGTTGCAACTTTAAACCCCAAGCCCTTTTGTTCTTATCTAGCACTCTTTTTAAAATCTTTATAAGGCTTTTATTACTGGATTCAGCTTGACCATTTCCCTGTGGGTGATATGGGGAAGAATAAGAAATTTGAATTCCATAAGTTGCTGGCAGAAGTCACTAAACTCTACAGATCTGAAACACAACATTATCTACCACAATAGTTTCAAGACATCCAAACCTAGTGAGAATATTTTGTAGCATAAAATCAATAACAACTTTACTAGTAGCCTTTTTGGTGGGAATTATTTCGACCCACTTAGTAAAGTAAACGGTTGCTACCAAGATCCATGAATGACCTCTAGTAGATTTGTTTGGAATCTCTCCAATAAATTCCATTCCCCACTTTTGAAAAGGTGCTTCAACCATGACAAGCCTCAAAGGTAAGTTCCCACTAAACTTAAGCTTACCTGCAAATCTTTGGCAAGCATCACACTTCTTGACATAACTATGGGCATCCTTGAAGATAGTAGGCCACCAAAAACCAGACCTCATAATCTTATGTGTAGTAGTCTTAGCCATATAATGACCACCACATGCACCATTATGCATTTGTTCCAACAAGTTCTTGGATTTATCATAGTCAACACACTTGAGCAATACTCCTTCATTGCTCCTCCACCATAATTGACCTTGAATGATTGCATACTTAAGGGCATGCAACTTAACTGTTCATTTTCTGTTTTCATCCATTTCAAGAGGCAATATCATTTTTTGTAAATATCCAATGATGTCTTTATACCATTCACAACAATCCATATCACAAATATAAGGCCTCTGCTCTTCTTCTAAAATATTTACTTTATTTGCATCTAAATTACTTTGAGCCATTAATTTTGCAAGTCGTAGGCCTCTGACCAATTTTGTGATTTGAATATCAATATTGAACTCTTGGATTTTATTTACCCATCTACACCTCCTTCCTGAAACTTCTTGTTGAACTAGAATGTCTTTCACAATAGCACTTGACACATAAGCAACAATAGTTGCTCCTATCAAATAGCATCTAAAAGCTTTGACGGATTTAACCAAAGGATATGCTTATTTTTCCATAATATCATACTTTAATTATGTTTCTTGTAAAGACTTACTGAAAAAAGAAATGGGTTGTTCAAAGCCCTTTGAATTCTTCTGTAATAATACTGCAGCAACAATATTATATGAAGCAAAGGAGAAAATTTGAAGTGGCTTGTCATAATTAGGTGTTCTTAAAACATGAGCATCTTTAATAGCTTTTTTAATACCTGTGAATGCTTTAGATGCTTCTTCACTCCATTTCCACCTTGGCTCCTTTCTTCATCATTTTTGAAATAGGGAGACTAACTTCTACAAAGTTTGTAACAAATCTCCTTAGAAAGTTCACTTGTCCAAAGAAGGATTGAATGCCCTTGACATTCTTTGGCTGATGGATTTTATCTATAGCAGCAACCCTTTCAAGGTCAATTCTTACTCCATATTTAGACACAATATGTCCCAGGAGCTTTCCCTCAGTAACTCCAAATGTACACTTCTTTGGGTTGAAAGAAACCCCATATTCCAAAGCTCTAACAAAAAACTTCTCAAGATGATCACAATGTTGATCTTCTTTTGCTGAATAAGTTGTTAAATCATCTTGATAAATAACTAAAAATTCATTAATGAAATCTACAAATGCCACAGCCATGGCCCTCTGAAAAGTTACCCCAATGTTTGTTAAGCCAAAAGGCATTCTCACATAGACATAAGTACCCCATGGTGTGGTGAACGTAGTCTTGAATTGTTCAGATCCTTAACCATGACTTGATTATATCATGAGATTCCATCCATTATAGACATTAATTCAGACCCAGTAACTCTTTGTAATATGGCTTCCATATTTGGCAAACCATAATTATCCTTCAATTAACTGACATTGAAATTTCTAAAATCTACACAAAGTCTGATATCTCCATTTTTCTTCATCACTGGTACCAAATTTGATACCCATGTAGAATGTCTGATGGTTTTAATAATCCCAACATCTTTCATCTTCTTTAATTCTTCCTGCATTTTTGGTGCTAGGGTGGGATTCACAGGTCTCAATTTTTGTCTAAAAGGCTTAGCGCCCTCCTTTAAAGGAATCTCATGTTGAAATAAATCTTCTCTATAGGCCTTCAAATCATCATAGGACCATGCAAAAACATGCCTATACTTTATGAGAAGATCAACTAATAAATTTTTGATTTCAGGAGACAACTTTCTACCAGTATACACATCTTAGGGCTCTCAATTGTTCCTATGTTTACTTCTTCCAAATCTTCAAGTTTTCTTTCCTTATTTGCAGAAAATGAATTGTCTTTATTATCAAAGGCCTTCTCAAGAATAACTAGCCCCTTGGGAACTCTGTTTGATTTCAATTGAAGCACCTCTTTACCAAAAATGGTATCCATATTATCCAAGTTTTCAACACATCCACTGAAATCCATTTCTTTGTTTAAAAAGTTTGCTTCACAATTCAAAAATCTCAAAATATCTAAGTCATCTTCAAAGACTTGCCAATTCTCAACATTTTCTGGTATTGAAGGTCTGGATTGAATTTCTATTTTAGATATTCCTGCAAATGTAATATCTTCAGGTATTAAAGCAATGTTAGCTAATAAGTCTGCCATTTTGTTTTGATTTCTATCTACCCAATCAATACCAAATGCATAAAAGTTCTCTAATTTATCCCAAACAACATTCCTATACTGCTTAAGTCTCTGATTCTTTGAAACATATTTAGACCTTATCTGAGATATTATCAATTCAGAGTCTTTAATCACTTTGAGACTTTTTATCTTATGTTTTGAGGCTATTCTCAGACCAATTAACAAAGCCTCATACTTTGCAACATTATTCGTGCATGTAAACAATAATGTAAAAGAAAATTTGTAGGTCTTACCACTAGGAGCTATCAATAGAATTCTTGCACCAACTCCTTCCTTAGAACTTGCTCCATCAAAGTACATGGTCCACAAATCACACTGGTTCATCAAATTTTTCTTATCATCAGACAAAAACATAGGATGAGTTCTTTCCCCAACCCCTATATCTTGTATTTGAAAAGATCTTATATCAGTATCAACAAAACAATTCATGTCAGTATCTTCATTTACTTCAATCATATGAGGAGTCCTACTTTCCCGGGACACCTTGACATTATCACCAGCAATATTGAAAGTAGAAAAAGACAGATCACATTGGATACTTCCACCCATTGAAGCACTCCATTTTCTTGGTAAAAACATTCCTTAATGAGGTGGAATATAAACAAGCAAGACACACATTGTTAGCATTTTGTTAGGACATACTGCTAACATATAAGGCAAAGACTTAATAGTACCAATGATAGGGATTTCTCTGGATTCCATTTCCTAACATCTTCCATGAGGAGTGTCAACTTGTAATCCCATCAACTTCATTATCTCTGCAGGCATAACAATGTTAGATGCTCCAGAATCTATCATACAATTTTTTAGCATCTTACCATAATAACCAAAGTTAAGAAAAAAAGATCAACAACTCCTGGGGAAATGTTTACATGATTTGTATTCAAATAAATTTGAGGGATTTATGAAATCATTGTTAGTCTCAAAAAATAATTCAACATTCTCTTGATTAGTTCTAGGACAAGCTTCTTCTTCTGAGTCATAATCAAGTAGTCTTTCCCGAATTCTAAACTTTTCATCCACTTTAACATTTGTGCTCTCAACAATAGTTTTAGTTCTTTGATTAAAACATCTAAAGGCTTTTATTTTCAATTAATATCCAAGAAATATACATTCATCACTTCTAGGGTCAAAATTACAAATGTCATCATCTCTTTTAATATAACACTTACTTCCAAAAATTCTGAAGTATTTTACTGATGGTGCATATCCAAACCACAATTCATAAGGAGTCTTGTTTGTATCTACTCTGATTTGTACTCTTTTCATCGTATAGACTGTTGTATTCACAACTTCTCTCCAAAATGTCTTCGCCACATCATTCTCAAACAACATAGCTCTTGTTGCTTCAGTTACAGACCTGATCCTTCTTTTTGCAATTCCATTATGCTCAGGTGTTCTAGGGGCTGAAAGTTGTCTCTTAATACCATTCATTTCACAAAATGTGTTAAACTCACTTGAAGTAAATTCTCCTCCTCTATCTGATCTTAAACATTTAATCTTCATTCCTGATTCATTCTCAACTCTATTCTTAAGAAATCTAAACTTCTCAAATGCTTCTGATTTTTCTTTAAGAAAAGCTACCCACACCATTCTAGTGAAATCATAAACAAGAATCATATAATACCTTTCACCATAAAATCCTCTTGTTCTGGTAGGACCACTCACATTTGTATGAACAATCTCCAACTTTGCTGATGTATTGAACTTCTTTCTAGGAAAAAAACTTCTCTTTTGTTTCACCATAACACATTATTTGCATAGCATGTTAGTAGGTTTCACAATCTTAGGCAAATCTCTTACTGCAAATGTAGTACTTGCTTTCACAATGTTATCAAATTTTATGTGACAAAATATTTTATGCCATAACCAACTGTCATCAACTTTAGCAATCAAACATGTCATCTCAACAGGGTTCAACTGAAAAACATTACCTCTAGTTCTTGTACCTGTACCAACCATCTTACCATCCTTATCCTTGATACTACAAGTCTTTTCTGCAAATCATACCTGATAACCTTTATCAAGTAACTGTCCAACACTCAAAAGATTATGTTTCAATCCATCCACAAAGTAAACATCATCTGTATTAGTCTTTCCTTCAAGTGTAATAGATCAAATTCCATTTATACGACAAGGTGCATTGTTTCCAACTCTAAAAATTCCTGCATCATAGTTGTTAAGCTTTAAAAAAAATTTCATATCACTAGTCATATGATGAGAAAAATCATTGTCTATGATCCAATCTATTTTGTTTTCAACTTGGTACACTAAGGCTTTTTCTTCTCTACTTATTTTTAAGGGTTTTCTTCTTTAATTGCAACAAATCCTATCTCATCACTTTCATTATCACTTTCACTCAAGAATTTCTCAATACTAGCTTCAAATTCTTCACCATTAGCATAATAACATTCTTTTGGTCTTCTAGGCTTAAAGTTATTCTTGTATTTATTCTCTCTCTTAGGACATTTAAAGATGCAAAATGACCATATTCTTGACAAGTCCAACATTTAAAAAATTTCTTACCTTCAGGTTCTCTCTTCGCAAGTAGGGCAATTCCTTCTTCAATCTTTATGTATTCTTTAGATTTAGATATGCTATTGCTCGCATAGTCTCCATTAACATTAACATTCCTAGTATAAGTAGGACAAACACTCAGTGCACTAAAGGTTGTTTCAATTCTAGGCAAGTCTCTAGACTTTTTCAAACTTATCTCTTGATTCCAATCTTCCAAGAAGAGTCTCTCTAGTGAATTTCTCAGTGCAAGGGATAACTTATTTTTCATCTGCGCTGTCTGCTTGAATACTGGGGTCAAGGTTTTCAAAATCTTCCATATAATATCATCTTCATCTTTATTTCCTTCACAAGCTTTAACACCTACAACAGTCTTTGATATTCTGCCAATATAACTTCAAACTGATTTATCTTCCATCATTTTTGCTTCTTGAAATAGACATATCCAATTTTGTAATCTGATTCTCTTAGCATGCTTATCACCTTCAAAAGTAGATTCCAAAGATAACCAAATTTCATGAGATGTTCTTAAAGTTTTTACCTGACTGTACTCATTCTCGGGAAGTGCTGACAAAAGTGCTTCTCTGGAAAGTATGTTACACGTGAATATATCTCTCTTAGTTCCAATACATTCCTCTATCTTATCCTCTTCAATGATTTCTTTCACATTCTTAGTAATCAACCAATATCCTGGACCTAAACATACCAAGTGTGTCTTCATATTCTCTTTCCAGTTGTCATAATTAACTCCATCAAACTTAGCACTTTTTTTTCTGAAATGAGTCACCATTGATATCCTTAAGTTGTTAAAATTTTCCTTCAAGGACCTGGTGCTCTGATATCAATTGTTAGAAATTAAAGTCCACCAAGATAACTGAGAGGGGGGGGGGGGGGGGGGGGGGGNGGGGTGAATCAGTTATCTGAATAATATAACTTGTATCAATCTTATTAAATCTGAAACATGTAAATAACAATAATAGCAACCACAAAAAGATAACCATACACAACAACACCAGATTTGTTAACTAGGGAACCTCTTGATCAAAGATTAAACCCCAGTGGGAATGATGCCCACAAAAAGATGTACTAATATGAAAATTCCTTGTGAGAGGATGGACTCTGTTAGGAGTCTATAAAATACATTCAGTACCTGTTAGGAGACTTTGAATCCCTGTTCAAAGATTCTAACCCTGTTAGGAGTTATGGAAGACAGAAGGACCCATTGTCCAAATAGCTTCAAGGGAAAGACCACTAAACCCATTGTCCAAGTGATCTATGTATTATTCAGAACATAATAATTGTATAGTCAGAAAATTGAAGCACTTCCATGGTAGACTAGTTTAGCCTTCTGAGTAAGTGGTTTGGGGTCATATCAAGCACCTTGAATGGGTTCCTGATCTAGACCTAGCTTTCCTCCTGTTCTGCCCCTACTTCCACTTCTTTCCAACCTGATTTTTGCATCCTGGATTGCAGATCTGAGATCTTTGACCTCAAGGTCAGGGTTGACCTTTTGGGTCTATGTCGACCTCAACCCTGACCTAGGTCAAGGTCAACCTTGACCCTGACCTAGGTCAAGGTTGACCTCGACCCTGACCTAGGTCAAGGTTGACCTCAACCTTGACCCAAGGTTCAAACTTCAGGGTCTTGCAGTTTTTGGATGTCGATCTTTGCAAAAAGTTAATTCCCGCTTCCGGGTCGGTTGTTTCAGGTTCTTAAGTGATGATTCCTAAATTATATTTAACATAGGTCCTCTCCTAAGGGTAAAGGCTTTAATGGGAATTTAATTCTCCTATGTAGGCCTCCTTAGAAGATTGTGCCCTAATTTCATATAAAAGGAAGCCTTTCTCTCCCATTTTCTCTAAGTCTTCTAATCGTGATCAAGCATTCTCAAATTATCATCAAGTGCAATTCCAAGAAAGCTAAGGAGCAATATTTCAACAAGCATTCATCCATTCAAGCATCCATTTTCATGAAGGAGATCCATTGGAGGCCATTGAAGGATTCAAGCTACATAGTGCCCTTTTTGGTGATCTCTCCATCCATCTTCTTCCAAGCCTCTTCATAATTAAGAACCCATTCAAGACTTGGTGTTGGAGATCTACAAGCAAGAGATTTAAGACATCCTACCTTTCTAAATTCCACACTTTGAAGCATACTTGTGGATTAAAGGATTCAAATCCTCCACAAGGACTTTTTCAAGCAAGGTGAATTTATACATTTACTTTGTCTATTTCTGCAATTTCAATTACATATATTTGAGGTTAATTCCAAAACCGGGGTTTGACCAAGGCAAACCCCTCCCCCACAACAAAAAATCCTCTTTTTCTTGCAGGTACAGGTTTAGAATTGTAGATTTGAGACCAGATCTGGATACCCTTTTTGGCTTTCTTTCGGACGACGTGAACAGATTTTCTGTCGGCCCTGTGCAGGTCAGGGTCAACATGATTGGGTCAGGGTTGACATTTGTGGGTCAAGGTTGACCTTTTTCATAAGACAACATCGAAACGGAAAAATATTTCTGGGTTTTGTTCATCTCTGCGTTCTGGTACGGGTCAACTAGCAAATTTTCCAGAAACAGTCTACAGACCTCAGAAAACAACATTCTTTGATCTGCAACTTTGTAAGGTTAGTTCATTTCTCCTATCCATTTCAATTCAAATCCTTAATCATTCTAAATCTATCAAACATTCATTCCTTTCCATAAAACGGGGAATTTAAGACTTTCCTCTTTGCTCTCATTTCCAAATGATTGATTCATTTGTGTATTTATCCTTCTCTTAGGGTGAATCAATTTGGATCGTTCATTTGTGCATCTTGGGATAGAAGAGGAATATCTTATCTTTCCCCCATAAATTTCAAATGTTACATTTCTTATGTTACACATTGTTATATGTTACATTTTGGTGAACCCGTGATAGACAACGCTTTCCTTTTGGTGTTAGATTTGCATCTTGTGTTAGATCTTACATGCATTTAAAAGTAGATTTCTTTTATGCGCTTGCATTTATATGTCAAAAATAAATAAAAATCACAAAATTTATTAAAAATACAAAAAAATTTACACTTTTCAAGCTTATAGATTTCATTTGAATGCATTTGGATGTATTTAAATCTATTTTCTATGCATTTCTTTATTCATTATCATGTTGCACAAGTTGTTTCAAGTGTTTTCCAAACATTATTCTATAACTTTTGGGATTAAACAACATCCTCCTCTTACCTTACCATTGAATGATGTTACACCTAGAAAGACTTTATTTAGTGCATGTGATGTTTCTTTTTCCTCTCTTGTATTACCTTGTAAGGATATATTAGAGCAAGAAGATGACTTTAATATTTCTCTCCATCATATTTCTCTTTATGGAGATGAGTTGAAAATTGATGTTAATTCTTCTCCTAATATATGTCTTTCCTACGAGACTACTTTAGAATATAATCCTCCTATTTGGGATAAACTCTCGGATAAAGACATTGATTTATCCCCTCCTTGTGAAGATGCTTTGATACAAGAAGGTGATTTATTAATAGATGACATATTCATACATAATGGTGACTCTTTTTCTAAAACACACTCCTCTTGTGAAGACATTTTACAGAAAGAAGGAAACATTATAGATGCTTTACCTCCACTTGGGATTCCTTCTAGTGACGAGGCATTAGTGGAGAATGATATGAATTCCCTTAATGCTCTCCCTCGTAGTGATGATATTATGGAAAATAAAGATCCTACCTCATCTCCTCCTAGGATGTCTTCTTTTCTTCCTTCTTGTCAATCTATTTGTAGTGCTGAGATAACTAACATGGTTTATCCAAAACCCTTGTTGACTATTAAAGGTTGTCCTCGCATTACTATCAAAGGTAAACCTATGGAATCTTTAGAATATTTCAATGATTAAGATTCGATAGATCACACATATCATACAAGGAATAACCCTCAACCTAATCTGGTGGTTTCTACTTCTTTAACACCTTCTCAACCCATTCTTCCTCCTCCACCCCATCTTCCTAGCATGGAGTATGATTTGATAAACCAATTGTGCAATACCCCTGCCAAGATTTATTTATGGGAGCTTCTTCAAACTTCACCTACCTACCATGAAGCCTTGCAAAAATCTCTAGAAACTCTTTCCACTCCACCTCCTAACCAAGAGAACATCAATGCCTTCTTATAATGCATGCATGTTACCCCGGGTCCTCCTGACATTGTATTTAATCAAAAGGATTTACCTTCTCAAGAAGTTCAAAAGCAATATGATGCCCTTATGGTTGTTGTTACTATCAATAAGAGTATAATTTGTAGGACCTTGATTGATAATGGATCTGGGCTTAATATTTGTAGCATGGACATGCTCAAATCAATTAAATCTGATCTTTCAACTATTCAACCTGATAATAATCATATATGTGGCTTTGATAACATTGATAATAACACTTTGGGCATCATTACCTTACCTATCAAAGTAGCTCTGGTTATCCTGAATACTCCTTTTCATGTTATTCCTGGATCTCTTCATTATAACTTACTTTTGGGTAGACCTTGGTTGCATGAGATGCATGTTGTTCCTTCCACCCTTCACTGCAAAGTCAAGTTTATTCACAACAACATGGTGTATACACTTCATGCAGACGATGCGCTAAACCCTTGTTTGAATATTCAAACCCACCATAATCCTATTCCTAATAGTAATCCTTCTTTCTCTAATGCTCTTACTGGAGATGATTGGGGAACCCTCGATTTTAATCCTACCTTTATTGGAGAATATAAGGTTTATGATCTTGATTCTATGAAGCCACAAAGAGAGTTTGAACAATGAGTCTTTGCTTCTACTTCTCATTACCTTCGTAATAACTTTGTCACTGCTTCTACCCACTATGAATCTGTCAAACCTACTAGTAATGACATAGTGACT
>MU223563.1:3386691-3399694 GCA_018584345.1 Thuja plicata | reverse complement strand
TGAGGTGTCAGTCGGGCCACAGAGGGGTCCGACATTGAAAGAAGAAGAAGACGGAAGTAGAAGGGTCTTTCTGAATGAAATGACAGAAAGTAAAATGCACCCCCCCCACAATGTAAAATTCTATCCCTTGAGCACCTCAAATGAACAACTACTGAAAGCACACAAAGAAAAATGAGGAGAAAACCTGAGTTCCAGAAGCCGAACAGGAGCAGAAAGGAAGGTGTGACTTTGACTGTGAAAAACAGAAACCAAATGGCAAAAACAGGAAATGAGACCTGTACCACTGCGTCCGGCTCGGAAAGACCTTTCCGACGATATAAGACACTTGCATTTTCGAGTCTGTTTGCTCAAGTTACGAGCAAAAAACCAACTGCCCCTCCAAAATACAACTCTCTGGAAAAACACAGAGACGAGCTTAAATTTGACGGCCGTTTGGCTGTCGCAGACCTCTGCGAAGATAAAATTGACGGCCGTTGCAGACTGCCAGAAAAATTTTTCCGATGCCGGAAA
Source organism: Thuja plicata (assembly GCA_018584345.1). NCBI lineage: Eukaryota > Viridiplantae > Streptophyta > Pinopsida > Cupressales > Cupressaceae > Thuja > Thuja plicata. The sequence goes on along the minus strand of MU223563.1, from coordinate 3,399,184 downwards.
ACTGATTTTTCGCCAGAAAAATTTGAATGACCGCCGGAAAATTTTGGCGGGCAGCTGACGTCAGCCCTGACCGCCGGTGGGTGGCTGGCCGGTGGCTACCACCGGTGGCGGCTTCTCCCGGGCGGCGGTGAGGAACTGGGCGGCGCCGCTGGGGTTTGGGCCAGCTCCGCCGGTTGCAGCGGCCGGCGAGCTGTGCTTGGGCCGGGCGCGGCCTGTAGAAGCGGTGCCGGGGTGGCGCCGGGGTGGCCCGGGGGCGGCGCACCCCGGTAAGCCAAAAAAATGCATTTTTTAAATATTTTTTTCGCTTTCTTGCCTCAAAAATCGTGTCGTACGGCCGTAGAAGGGCAGAAATGTTTCCCAGATGCTCCGGAGACCAAATAAGTCGAGATTTATGTGATTTCGACTCTCCCGGGCCTTCTGAACGCAATGGCGGTGTCTGTTTTGGCTCAATCTGCTCCAGAAAATGGCACCTCCTTAGAAATGATAGAAAAAACCCCAGAGAAGCTGCAAATGACGCCTTCGATTCGTGGCTTCAAAAATCTTCAAACCAGACAGCAGCAGGGCGGCTCTGATACCATGTAGGAATTGCTAACATGCAAATCCACAGACCCTGAATACACCTGGATGCAAGAACCTGATACAAAGTAGAAGCAGAAAGATAAAAAAGAAGAACTCAGATGTTTACTCAAAATGTGAGAGCAAAATTATCAACTGAATTAATTAAAGACAATTACAAAGTTTGACCTTATAAAGGTGAACGAAACCCTAAAAGGAAAATACTAGGATGCGCATTATTAATTAGGAATTAATTAATAACGCACCTAAGAGAAGCTTAAGCTAATAGAGTAAAAATACTCTAACAATCATAACCTATTTCTTTGTTTGACATTGGGTTTCCATGGTAGATAAATCTCTCACCTTGGAAACTGAATACTGTGCTATCCCTTACAAGGGTTACTTTTTCACTTCTTGCATGATATCTCTTTGCATTCATTCCTTCCATGGCCTCATAGGAGCTATGATCTTCTTGGCTTGGACTGGATGTTGTCTATGGATATTGTCTTGTTGTTGAAGAAGGCTTTATCCATGTTCTTTTCTTTCCTTAACATGTCAAAATAGTATGCACTTTGCCATATTAAGGAGGGGTGCATATACACGGCCTCCCTCATTCTATATTACGCATTTTTGTTCTAACATTTTATTTTGCAGCATGCTAAATCCTTTGAGGGTAACACACATAAGTTGCTAAATCCTAAAGAGATACACATTCAATAAAAATTCAATATGCTAAATCCTCAGAAGGTAATGCACATAAGTTGCTAAATCCTAAAGAGATACGCATTTTACAAATGTATTCCATGGTGATATAAGAATATGGATCCATGGGTACTTCATAAAAGCCGTCAGAAGATGCACTACATACATTCACAAAGCTGCCAAAAGGCGCACAACTTTATGGGGTGACTATCAAGTTCTTTCTTGGTGGGCCATCCTATCCTTTTTGTGGTTAACAGTGAGATACACACATCTTACTGGGTGAGCTAACCACTCCTCTCTCTCTCTTTCTCTTTAAAGTGGTGTCTCTCTTATCGTGATCTTAGGGTTGATAAAGAATTAAGTCCCTTGTGGGCTTGAGGATTTCTTTGTCCCTTTTGATTCCAATAAGATTGTCCTTTCTCTATCTTCTCCTTTACCAAGAGTTTGTGTTGAGTCCATACTCTTGCTAAAGTGGGGGCTAAATGTATAGTAAAAAAATGGAAGCACTTCCATGGTAGACTGGTTTAGCCTTTCGAGTAAGTGGTTTGGGGTCATATCAAGCACCTTGAATGGGTTCCTGATCTAGACCTGGTTTTCCTCCTGTTCTACCTCTACTTCCACTTCTTTCCAACCTAATTTTTACATCCTGGACTACAGATCTGAGATCTTTGACCTCATGTTCAGGGTTGACCTTTTGGGTCTATGTCGACCTTGACCCTGACCTAGGTCAAGGTCAACCTCGACCCTGACCTAGGTCAAGGTCGACCTTGACCTTGACCCAGGGTTCAAACTTTAGGGTCTTGCAGTTTCAGGATGTTGGTCTTTGCAAAAAGTTAATTCCCGCTTTTGGGTTGGCTGTTTCGGGTTCCGAAGCGATGATTCCTAAATTATATTTAACATAGGTCCTCTCCTAAGGGTAAAGGATTTAATGGGAATTTAATTCTCCTATGTAGGCCTCCTTAGAAGATTGTTCCCTAATTTCATATAAAAGGAAGCCTTTCTCTCCCATTTTCTCTAAGTCTTCTAATCGTGATCGAGCATTCTCAAATTATCATCAAGTGCAATTCCAAGCAATCTAAGGAGCAATATTTCAAGCAAGCATTCATCCATTCAAGAATCCATTTTCATGAATGAGATCCATTGGAGGCCATTGAAGGATTCAAGCTACATAGTGCCCTTTTTGGTGATCTCTCCATCCATCTTCTTCCAAGCCTCTTCATAATCAAGAACCCATTCAAGAATTGGTGTTGGAGATCTACAAGAAAGAGATTGAAGACATCCTACCTTTCTACATTCCACATTTTGAAGCATACTTGTGGATTGAAGGATTCAAATCCTCCACAAGGACTTTTTCAAGCAAGGTGAATTTATGCATTTACTTTGTCTATTTCTGCAATTTCAATTACATATATTTGAGGTTAATTCCAAAACCGGGGTTTGACCAAGGCAAACCCCTTCCCCACAAAAAAAATCCTCTTTTTCTTGTAGGTACAGGTTCATAATTACAGATTTGAGACCATATCTGGATACCCTTTTCAGCTTTCTTTTAGACGGTGCGAATAGATTTTTTGTCGGACCTGTGCAGGTCAAGGTTGACATGATTGGGTCAGGGTTGACATTTGTGGGTCAAGGTCGACCTTTTTCATAAGATGACATTGGAACAGAAAAATATTTCTGGGTTTTGTTCGTCTCTGTGTTCTGGTTTGGGATCAACTATTAGATTTTCCAAAAATAGTCTACAGACCTCAGAAAACAACATTCTTTTATCTGTAACTTTGTAAGGTTAGTGCATTTCTCCTATCCATTTCAATTTAAATCCTTAATCATTCTAAATCTATCAAACATTCATTCCTTTCCATAAAATAGAGAATTTAAGACTTTCCTCTTTGCTCTCATTTCCAAATGATTGATTCATTTGTGTATTTATCCTTCTCTTAGGGTGAATCAATTTGGATCGTTCCTTTGTGCATCTTGGGATAGAAGAGGAATATATTATCTTTCCCCAATAAATTTCAAATGTTACATTTCTTATGTTACACATTGTTATATGTTACAATAATACCAAATAAACTCAATTCTGAAACTCTATATCCTCTCTTCTCTGACCGTGCCTCTGCTGCACCAAATACTACCACATCTCAAATACCAGATCTGCCAACTTCGCTTCACATACAATCCTTTAGATCACCACACTTCGCTCTTTACATTTCTTTCAATACTGCTACAAAATAATACATACATTCTCGCTCTTTATATCATCATCCTTCCTTCATATCAAATTAAATAAACAATCTTTCATTTATACCAAGCCCAATACTTCACAATTGAGTTGGCCAACTAAGCCTAAACAATTACAAAATATAAAACAATACACATTACATAATTACACAACACCGTCGGATCACAAAATTAATAATTATTCACACGTGTGATCCCAGACTAAGAGGTCTTAGTTAGATCACCTTCATACTATCTTCAAACTCTGTGTAACTTCAGCAAACCAAATTCCATACCAGTCAAAAGATATAATCCAAACATCACAAACTGTCTCACAAAAACTCTATCAAAATATGATATTCAATAAATCTTGAATAAATGTCACCAACAATTGAATCTCCGTACCCAGTCTTAACCACATTATCATGATAATATCTAAAATACGTTCTCAACTACACATAACCTCGTCTGCAATCCACTGTTTGTGCTAACTCAATCTCTGTCTTCTACACTATCAATCTTCAGTAAAACACTATGTTGATATCCAAACAGTATGTTGACATCAATGACAAACATAGTCACTAATGTAACATATGACAACTCAAGTAATGATAACAACCTTACCACATAAGTATTTGCATGACCATCAAACATAACATGTCTGTCATATTGCCAAGGTCTACCAAGCAATAGATGACAGGCATCCATAGGTACCACATCACACAATATCTCATCATAATAAGATCCAATCTCAAAATTAACAAGGCATTGCTCCTCAATTCTAACTATAGACACATCTTGTATCCAACTAATCTGATAAGGATTAGGATGTTTCCTTATTTCCAACTTCAAATTACAAACCATTACATACCTTGTCCTTGCACTTTTATCGGGTTCTAAACAAGTTCCTTCTTTGCACAGGTTCATCAATAAATGCAACCAATCTCCTAGTAAGCATAAATTTACCTTCTTCTATAGAATTCACTTGACTCTCCTTAGTAGTTAGTGCAATTCTTCTTTTAGGACATTGAAAATCCCATGACCCTTCTCACCAAACTGAAAACAAGTACCCGTGAACTCATTTCTCCATCTTCCTCTTTGTCCACCATTGTAGTTCCTAGTGGTTTGACCACTGCCAAATCCTTCACCAATATATTTAGGAATCTCTACCATATTACTCTCAGTAGTTGTTTGACCTGTCTTACCACCTCGGTTTTTGTTAATCTATTTGCCTTCAAACCTCTTGTTCAACTTTTCCTCAATCTTTAATGCCATCTGATAAGAATCTCCTATTGTTGTCATCCAAATAGTAAGTAACTCTTCGTGTGTACAAGGTATCAAGCCATAGATATACCTAGCAACCTTTTCTTTATCAGCTTCTGAATGACCAGTCCTAGTCAGGATTCTGTAAAACTCCTCGGTATACTCTTGCACCAACTTTCTTGCCTACCTCAAACCTTGCATGTTCTTAAACATCTCTAATTCATAATCCACCGGAATGAATTGCTTCTTCAACTTCTCAACCATTAAGTTTCATATGATGATCTTGTATTTACCTCTTCGACTTCTTTACAATTGAACCTCTCTCCACCATATGTTTGCATAACCTTTTAGCCTTGTCTTTGTAAATTGAACTCTATCAGGATCTTCTACTTCTTCATACTCAAAGTATCCATCCATCACATTAATCCAATCGATCAACTCTTCTGGCCTAAGGATTCCAACAAATGTAGAAAATTTGATCTTATGTATTTTCCCAATTTTAGATACATCTCTCAGAAATATAGCCTCCTCTGGATCTCTGACATCTTCTACAACTTCTTCCAAATCATCATCTTCTTCAGACTCTTCACCATTATCTCTGTGTTCTTTAGATACATTCTTTCTTTGTAACTCCTCCTGCACATCTCACACTTGCTTCTACAAAGCTTGGACATCTTCAAGACTGAGCTCCACCTTAGGTTATTCTTCTGTAATCTCATGGTTCTTCCTCAGAGGAATCTTCAAGATCTCTACAAACCCTCTACAACAAATCACCAACTTTCCAACCCCAAGGTCTTGGTGCAAACTGCCTCACCTTCGACGATCTATCTACACACTCAGGAACTTCAAGCTCTAATACCACTTGACATAGTCAAGGATGGAGGATCCAAGAATGGACAGTCCAAACCCTAATGCAGCCCAAAGCAACAACACAACAGAAACAACCAACAACATAGAAATACAATCAACAAAGAGATTTATTTCCATAAACAACAATTACATTCAACATATCGGGTTGTAAGGCCTTCCTGATTATGACCAATTACAAAGATATAAATCTGAGATCTAGCACAGATCTGGTCTCATTTCATCCCATCTGATCCTATACAATCTAATCCCCTCTAATCTGATGTCCTAAGCTAAGAACATAACACTACTTAAATACAAGAGGCAACTGACAGGTCAGCAACAAAACAAACATAGGAGATACCAACGACCCAGATTTAGGTCCCCACAATCCCCAATGAGAGATCCAAATTAAATGCCATGCTACACAAATTAAATGCATCAAGCCGACCTCCCAGATTTGCAAGAACACCAGTCGGCAAGCCAAACTGTCGAGTCTCAGCAACACACGCCGAGCAATCTAGGCATCACTGAGAAAACATGATAACTGAGCTCCTCGGGCATCACCGAGAAGGTTCCGCCGAGCACCAGGGTTGTTGATATCTTCAGCAACCGAGCCTCTCGGCCAACACAGCAACCAGGCAACAACACTCCTTCATGACCAAGTAACACTTCACCAACTAAGATCAAAACACACCAAGTACTCTCCAAAGAAAATATATTTTTGTGTGATACAAGATTGCCAAGAATCCTAGGATGCTCCTGCATCAGCATGTCCCTTAGATGTCTTTTAATTCAACTTCTAAGCACTTATGTATCCTCATCAAGGACATTTGTGTAATCATTTTGAACTAATGTTTTAATATAAGGAAAGCATGTCTTAACCCCCAGATCTATAAAAAAATAGTTTTATTATGATGTGACTTGCCACTATCAAACTTTAAATTAAAATTCCATGTTAACAATAGAATTGAAATCAAAGTTTCTTCTATTCTTAATAACTATAGTCAAAATGCATCAGTCGTATACTCAAAACCATGAAATAAATAAAATGAAGATTTTAAAATCAATTGAACCAGATTGTATATATAAAAACCAGAAGTTTTTGAAACTCTACATAACTAATATCCACATTAATAATCGCAAAATCAATACTAATTTCCAATCTCATTAGCACACCAAAAAAATCTTATTATTAACTAAAATATAGCTTTTGAATATTAAAGAAAATAGCATTTAAAAACAATTTTTTCAATATATGGCAATCTTAAAGATGATCACACCTCTTTTGAGAGGTAATCTTAAAGATGACCACACCTCCTTTGAGGGGTAATCTTAAAGAGGATCACACCTCCTTTGTTAAACTGTCACCTCTAGTGGACTTTGTCTTGAGTCAAATCCAAGAAAATTTGTGAAGTACAATCATGTCATATTCTAAATTCTACTTTTAAATTATTTTCAGTCACTTGACTCAGTGGCATGAGATTCTTCCTTTTCTCAAAAACAAACAAGACAACATGAACTTCATATTTGTGTTTCTTAAATGGAACAAGAACTTTACCTTTAATTTCTAAGGGAGAGTTGTCTAAAGCTTATTGTCCCTTTATGCTCTTTGAGTTGCAAAAGAATACATGTCACAATTTTGTGTTACATTATTTGTTGTACTCAAAGAAACCCACTAATAATGTCGTCATTGGAGCACATATCCTCTTGGTGTCTCCATTGATGCTATCACCATTACTTGTGCAGGCTTTCTTTGTCGCCATCTACCAATTTATATCATTAAATTAACATGTCATATCTCAACTGGTTGGAGAAACTATTCTTTTTTCAGTTGGATTTTGAAGTGTGAGATGCAACCAGTAGTTCAACTCTAACATCAGGATTTCAAAACTTTTTAACTTCTTCCATGGAGGATTTACCACCGATTGTCCACTTTGATCAATCCAATCAAAACTCATCTTATATTTTTGTGAGTGTTATAATTTTTTCTAAAAAATTCCAATTCTATTCATGATGATAGAAGAAAGGATTTGGACAAGTTAACCACATCTAGGAAGCTTTAGTGGTTGAAAGAAAATTCTATTTCTTGTAGTAGTATGTTTCACTTCCACTTGTCAAGCAAGCTCAAACTTTGTAGCTTCTTCATTGTAACAAAGTCATATGTACATGTGCATAAAAATTATTTTGTGGGCATTCAAAGTTTTCTATTTTATTCATAAGAAGATAAAATGAAAGGATTCTTCTATCTGTGATCTTACAAATGTTATAATTCTTCTTTTGTATTCATGATAGTAAAAAAATGATTTGGTCTAGTTAATTACATCGGAAACTTTGGTGGTTGGTAGAAAATTTGTTTCTTGTAGTAGTATGTTCTCACCACCACTTGCCCACTCTGATCTTGCCAAGCATACTCATGCTATAAACTTTGTAGCTTCTTCATTGTAACACTAACAAAGTCATTTGTGTGCACTAATAGAAAGATTGTTGTGGGTGTTAGAATTCTCTATTCCATTCATGCTCTGATAAAACGAAAGGATTCTTCTATCTTTGATCATACAAACTTAAAATTCTTTTGTTCTATTAATGTCAATAAAAGAAAGGATTTAGACTGGTTAACCACATTGGAAGACTTGGTGGTTACAAACAAACTTCATTTATTATAGTAGTATGGTCTCACCACCACTTGCCTACATTGGTCTTGCCAAAAAAACTCATGTTGTAAACTCTGTAGCTTCTTCATTGTATCAAAATCATTTATGTGCACACATAAAAAGATTCTTGTGGGCATTAAAATTCTTCTATTCTATTCATAATATAATAAAAAGAAAGGATTCTTCTACCTTTGATCTTGTGAAAATTCTTCTATTTTATTAATGTCGATAAAAGAAAGGAGTTAGACTGGCTAGTCACATTGGAAGTTTTGGTCGTTGCAAGCAAACTCTATTTCTTGCAGTGGTATATTATTCTCACCACCACTTGCCCTCTTTGGTCTTGCCAAACAAACTTATTAGTTTCTTCATTGTAGAAAAGCCATTTGTGGGCATGCGTAAAATATTTTTGTCAACGTTAAAATTTTTCTACTCTATCGATGATATTATAAAAAGAATAGATTCTTCAATCTTTGATGTTGTGAATGTTAAAATTCTTCTATTCTCTTAAATATCAATAAAAGAGGATTTAGACTGATTAACCACATTGGAAGCTTTGGCCGCAACAAGCAAACCCTATTTCTTACAGTAGTATGATATTCTCGCCACCACTTGTCTACTATGCTCTTTGACAAACTTTGTAGCTTCTTCATTGTAGCAAGGTCATTTGTGTACATGCATTAGAATATTTTTCCATCCTTCATCTTGTGGGCATTAAAATTCTTCAATTTTCTTCATGAGAAGATAAAAAAGAAAGATTTTTCTATCTTTAATCTTGTGAATATTAAAACTCTTATATTCTATTTAGACTCGTTAATAACATCAGGAATTTTGGTGAAATTCTTGCAATAGTATGTTATTCTCACCGCCACTTTCCCACTCTAATTTGTCAAACTTTGAAGCTTCTTCATTATAACAAAATCATTTATATTCCCAAACAACTAGATTCTTGTATCTTTGATCTTATGAATATTAAAAAAATTCTGTTCTATTCATAAGACAATAAAAGAAAAGAATTCTTCTTCTATCTTTAATTTTATGAACATTAAAATTCTTCTATTCCATTCTTGACGATAAAAGATATTGATCAGGTGTTCTTCTATTCCATTCTCGACGATAAAAGAGATTGATCAGTTGTTCGATCAAGTTGGCATAATTATTTTTCCCACACAAACACAGCTGTTGTAAATTTATGTGGGTTGAAGTAGAACTCTTCTGCAAAGGGAAGATCATCCAAAACTTATAATTTCCTTCCACAGGTTCGTGCATTATAATAATTACCAGTACTTCTACAGCACATTAGCTTTTTGCAGTTGAAGCAACCTAACCTTTTTCTATTGGATTGGAGTGGTTTTCATTACAATCCTACATCACTGCACACAAATCTTTATTATCATTTGCACAATGGCCACTTCATTTCTATACGGATTAAACTCGGGTCTGATACACATTGAATGAGCAAGAACAGTACTCTATTGCAGTTTCTTCATATAGAAGAAAAGGACCAATCGGATGGATTGAATCCATAACCCTTATCTTATGCAAAGTCATTTTCTTGGGGTCTTTACATTATTTGGTCTCGTGAATTCCTTAAAATTCTATTACTCATTATATGTTGTATTCTTTAACAGTCAAAACAGCCAGTCAAGTCAGTAGTAATTTTAGATTTTATGTGTATTGAGAAGTGGTAAAAAATATTTTTTTAGTTTCTGAATTCCTTTATTTATTCATTACTTCACACAGAAAAAACAACCATGGGATAGATTGAACCCACAACCTTAATCCAATGTTAGTTTCACTAGGTCCTTCAGATCATTTGGCCTAGTAAAAGTTATTAAAATTCTTTCATTCATTCATTATATATTATAGTCTAATACTTAAAACAACTTGTCAATAGTGATTTTATATTCATTTCTATTGAGAAGTGGCAAAAACATCAATTAATCATAGTATCAAAAAATTGGGGTTCGTCAATGAATTATACTTTGATGGGTGGTTATCTAGAGTTTACTTAGACAACTTAAGAAATGATTTTTATGAGTGTGGAACTAAACTTGTGTGTAAAATTAAACATGAAGTCATGTATTGAACTTCTCTAATTTGTATTTCTGTGACATGTTGTCTCTACGTTTATGATCTAAAATAGTTGATTGGAAATGCTAAAGCACTACTAAGGAGTTTGCTAGGCTAGGGGATTCTCTTTTGGTCAAACTCCTAGATAGGTCAATTCAATGGCAATGAATAAAGATGGAAGATAATAGGTAGTATACCAAGAACGATGATGCAATCAGGGTACTCTCTGATGGTTTTAGATGAATTCTCTTGAATCTTATATCTCAATTGATAACAATGAATTAGGGCATCCTTAAATACAACCCTAACATGTAATTTGAAATAGTTTACATTTTAGTCAACTCATAATAAGTAGTAGAAACTTAGGGAAAATGGATTCACTTTTGAAAAAAAAAAATTATAAATGTTTGGGGGTTCAATCTCCATGTGTAAATTTGGACTAGCTTAATTCTACATCAATTAATTTGAACCAAAGTGATGAATAGTGAATATTATAAATCAAGATCTAACCATTAGAATGCACGTAAAAATGGAACGAGCCTAGGATAATCTAACTTACCTACTTATACTAAAGAAACATGTCAATTGCACACTAGTCAATGCATAAAGGACAACCTAATCGAAGTGGGACCAAAAAATAAGGGAAAAGGGAAAAGGAAATGGGTTTTTGAGTTTTACCATTATATTTTGCCCCTACTTTGATGTTCGTACAAACTACTATGAGGATGCATTTCAAAGGGAAAGAATAGTCAAAATAAAAAATAAATATTCAAAATTTCAAAGGATACAAAAATAGATGATGACTTGTGTGCTCTACTAAGAATGAGTGCTCCATCAAAAAGTTGCAATAGAAAAAAAATGCAATGAGTCTAGTGTGTGTTATACATAGTATGCACTAACTAAAACTTTTCTAAAAGCTATTTTTAAAACAATGAAAGTAAAAAGGAGAAATTATGTCTAAGAAAAAAGTGTTATAGCTCCAATAAAGTAGAGAAAATGGTAGTTTAAGCCAACTAAGTGGAAAACTATGATATGAATGCAACAAGGTTTATCAAGGTGTCTTCAAAATAAGAAAGATTGTAAAGCTATCAAAATCTAAAATATAACTCACAAAATAAATGTTACTAGTGACATATGTGCCGCCCTCTAATTGGTTGCAAATAGAGAATGCAAGGAACAAGAAGTAAGTAGAAAAATATATGATCATGATAAATCACAAGAGTGGTAAAACATATTACCATGTAATAAATATATAAAAGCATAAGTAAGATGTGATCATGAATGTATATATAACAAGTAAAAATAAGGTCGGCTTAATATTTGTACAATGGAGAAAATAAAAGATAATCGTAGCCACAGATGCTATATAACAATAATGTAAGGAAAAATAATAGGTAAGATATAAACATAGAAAGAACCACACATATAATTATAAGGATAGGTAACGATTTCATAAAATATGAGCATGAAAACTATATTGAAACATGTTAATGCCATAAACACAAAACATATTTAAGTAGTTCATAATATGTGAATAATGAGGAGCATGGTAAACATGAAGTGAGATCATAAGTGTTAGAATTTAGGCAGCACACAAAACTACGGGGGGGGGGGATGAATCAGTTGTGTCACAAAATTCCAAATCTTTGACCAACTTATAAAATTAATCTCATATTTGAATGATAAACATGAATGCAAGATCACAACACGTAAATCAACACATAACACCAAGATTTTTGATGTGGAAACCCAGTTAAGGGAAAAACCACGGTGGGGATCAAACCCACAAAATGAATGTACTCTGTTAAAAACACTATACCCTATTAGGAGTATTACAAAGGGGAATGCACATGCATTCATGCACACTACCTAGAGCTCATTGCTCAAATACAAAAAGGGCTTTAACCCAAAAAAGGCTCACTACCTTGCAATAATCTCTGATTTCAATTCACAATGGACAACAACCCATATCTCACAAATTGAAAGATAACATCTCTGATATGCCAATACAGTTTCAATGAAATCAAATCTCTCACTCAATTACAGATTCCACTCATACCTCTTCACATTCACTCTTCCATACCATTCGCACACCTTCACATTCATAAATGATTACATATTTTATACATTACATCAACTTTATTTAAACTAGGTTGGCTAGGGATCTAATTACAAAATATTAATTC
>MU223563.1:3363269-3375354 GCA_018584345.1 Thuja plicata | reverse complement strand
CTCTTCACATTCACTCTTCCATACCATTCGCACACCTTCACATTCATAAATGATTACATATTTTATACATTACATCAACTTTATTTAAACTAGGTTGGCTAGGGATCTAATTACAAAATATTAATTCATAATATCTTAATACACAATGTGATCCATTGAATGTTGACTAAGACATAACAATGATCAATAAAAACATCCTCGAACACGCTCTAGATCCATAGATCACACCACGATCCTTCACAACATGCTACATCATCAAGTCGACCAAGAACAATAAGAACAACACACTACATAAAAATCATCAAATCTGATCACATAACCCAATGCAATCCAACAACACAAATAAGACACGATCTAGAAACATCAACAAACAACATGAAATGTCACGACATCAACAAGAACAACTTTGTCTCAAAATTCAAAATTGTCTCCGCACTATTCATTAGGAACACCAAAAAATAACCCCTGTCATTAAGGAAAAATATCTTTCCAGCATCTAAATCATGAAATACTCAAGTTGAGGACACACATCCATGTCCTAAACTCACCACCAAGTTAGCAACCAAGAATATTGCATAATCAATCCACATCGATCCAAGAACTAAAACATCATCTCTGCATGAATAACCAAAATAACACTTTGTGATAAATACTTCATAGCTCACTCAAATCATCATGTGAACCTCTATAAGTTGACATAGATCAACTAAAGACATCAATGAAACCATCTGTACATTCACAACATATGATCTTCAACACAATAGTCGTACATCTTCTCACTAAACATCTCAGGAACACACATGAACATTGTCATCAACAATAGGAATATACATTGACATCAATGTCAACACATATATGCACAATATCTGACAATCTCCCGACAATCTCCCCCTTTTAAATTGATGGAAACATATGATGTAAAAAACCAAATCAATGCACAAAGAAACCATATTAATAGTACTACCAACAATATCCATAATATATCTTTCAGGGTCTCTCTAAAAAACCTTCTCAATCAACAAAAAATCTCTCCCTCTAATACATGAATTCTCTCCCCATATACATATACCTTGCTTTTCACTTAACTCTCTCTCTCTCACCCTTTGACATTAATGACAAAGACACATATATGCACTAAGTCATAGAAGCCAAAAATTTGACCATTTGACTCATCAAGATAACTACTCCCCCTGAGTACTAGCCACAAAATACATCAATATAGAGTAATGATGATCTCTATAAGTATACTGGAATTATGCAAATTAATGCATCTTTAGCTCTGATCAGGAGGGGAAATCACCCCAAGCTTACCTTGAAGATACTCAAAAGTATACTTTGTCAAGGGCTTTGTGAAAATATCTGCAATTTTCTCTTTTATAGATACATATTCCAATGTGACTTCTTTCTCACTGATCTTGTCTCTCAAGAAATGACATTTGATAGATATATGTGTTGTCTTTGAATGTAACACAAGGTTCATTTAAATATTGATAGCACTTGAATTGTCACAATAGATAGGAATAGGCTCATCAATACTTACTCTGATATCTTTCAACATTTGCTTCATCCATATCACTTGTGTACAATTAACAAAAACAACAACATATTCATCTTCAACAGTAGATTGTGAAATACAATTTTACTTTTTACTTGCCGATGAAACTAATCTTTTTCCTAAAAAGAACGCTCCACCATTTTTTTTCTGTCATCCACATTACCTACCCAATCCGCATTAGTATAAATATTTAATCTAAAACAATAATCCTTTCCATACCATAAGCCATAATCAATTGTCCCTTTCAAATTTATGAATATCCTTTTAACAACATGTGATTCCTTTGGTTCTACTTGAAATCTTGCAACAATGCAAACAACATTCATAATATCAGGTCTAGTTTGTATCAATTATAATAAACCTTTGATCATTGATCTGTATCTTATTTGATTTTCTTTAGGTGAGTCATCATCCTTTGTCAAATTACAATCAGTAACCATAGGATTAAAAACAAGTTTTGAATCATCCATACCAAATTTCTTCATCAATTCTTTCACATGCTTGGACAAAGATATGAAAATAATTTTATCATATTGTGTAATTTGTAGACCAATAAAAAATTTCATCTCACCTATCATGGACATATCAAACTCTTTCTGCATCTCATCAATGAATTCCTTACTCAACTTGTCATTTCCATAAAACATTAAATCATCCACAAAGACTTCAACAATCAAAATATTATCATGATCAACTTTGAAGTATAAGTTGTTATCAACAACACCTTTAGTGAAACCAAGTCTCAATAAATATTTATCTAACCTTGCATACCAGGCTCTAGGTGCTTGTTTCAATCCATAATGCTTTCTTCAATTATAAAAGCATGTCATCTTCATCAGTCAAAGGAAAACCATCAGGCTTCTCAATATAGACTTCCTCTTATAATTCTCCATTAAAAAATGTAGACTTAACATCCATCTAATATACCTTAAAATATTTGTAAGTAGCATATGGAAGAAATATCCTAACAACTTCAATTCTAGGAACATGAGAAAAGGTATCCTCAAAACCAATACCTTCCATCTGTTAGTATCCCTTGCAAACCAGTCTAGCTTTATTTTGAACCACTTCACCTCCCCTCATTCAATTTGTTTTTGAATACCCATTTAGTACCGATCACATTCTTTTTCTTAGGTCTGGGAACAAGAATCCATGTCTTATTTTTCTCAATCAGTTCCAAATCTTCTTCCATCACTTTAACCCAACTTTCATCTTTGCATGCTTCATCAACATCCTTAGGTTCAATCTTAGAAATCAAACAAATTTCATTTCTAGCAATTCTTCCTCTAGTCTGAACACCTTGATTCCTATCACCAATAATCCTATTTTCTGAATGATTTAACCTTACATACCTTGGAGTCTTTGGATTTTCATTAGTAGAAAACTCTCTTGTTTCCACTTCTTCCTCATTTTCAACTTCTTCATTATGTTCTACCGAACTATTTTGATTATGTGCTTGCACTATCTGATTGTCTTCTTCATCATCTGATTCATATCTGAAAAATTTGATTTGTTTCTGATAATTCTCATCCACTTTGATATTTTCACTTTCAATTATCTTTCTCAACCTTTTATTAGAAAATTATATGCTTTGTTTTTTGTAGAATAACCAAGAAAGATTCCTTCATCACATCTACGATCAAATTTCCCTAAATCTTCATCTCTTCTGATATAACATTTGCTTCCAAAAATTCTAAAGTATTTTACTGTAGGAACATGACCATAGAAAAGTTCATAAGGTTTCTTAAGTACCTTGCTTGATTTGAACTTGATTCAATGTATAGACTATAATTCTAACTATTTTTCACTAATAGATCTATGGTACATCTTCAATAATCATAGTCCTTGCATTGCCTAGGATAGTTCTATTTCTTCTCTCTACAATGCCATTATGTTGTTGGATTCTCGAAGTAGACATTTGCCTCTTTATTCCATGCTCTTCACAAAAAGTGTTTAACTCCGTAGATGTAAACTCTCTACCTCTGTCTGATCTCAAACATTTCAACTTCAAACATGTATGAGTCTCAACCATAGCTTTGAAAATCTTAAATTTATCAAAAGCTTCAAATTTCTCTTTCAAAAATGTAACCCACATCATTATAGAATAATCATCAATGAATAAAATGAAATACTTGTCCCCATAATAGCTTTTAGTTCTTGCAAGACCACACAAGTCATTATGAATCAAATATAGAAATCAACTAGAAGAATAATTTGTGCTCTTGAAATTAGATTTAGTCAACTTACCCAATTGACATTCCTTACACATCGTATTAGTAAGCTTCAACAATTTAGGTAGGTCTCTAACTGCTCTTGTAGTACTTATCTTCATAATGTTACCAAAATTTACAGGACAAAATCTCTTGTGCCACAACCAACTATCATCAATCTTAACAATCAGACATCTATTCTCTGAATTGTTCAAATGAAATACATTACCTTTAGTCTTTCTTCTTGATGCAATCTCAATTCCAGAGTTTTCAATAATCTTTCACATTCCATCCTTTAATTGTAAGTTGTAACCTTTATCAACTAGTTGTCCAACACTTATAATATTATACTTCAAACCTTCAACATATAGAACATCATCAATGTTCTTACCATCAAGAGTAATATAACCTCTACCTCTGATCATACAAGGAGTGTCATCACCGAATCTGACAACACTACCATCATACTTATCCAACTTCACAAATTTTTTTTTGTCTCCGGTCATGTTGTGAACAACCACTATAAATAACCCATTCATCCATTTTATCCACATGTGAAACCAAGACTTTTTCCTCATTCAAGAAACAAGGATTCTCATCTTTGATAGCAATAAACACAATCCCATCTTCACTCTTTTCAGATTCATCATCAGTTACACCTTCATCAGAAACATAATACCACTTCTAATATTTAGACTTGACTTTCTTAGGCTTGTACTTTGGTTCTTTATCTGGACATATTGAAGGAATGTGACCAGTCTTATTGCATGAAAAACATTTCAAAGGTAATTTTCCTTGATACTTACCAGATCCCTTAGGTAGTCTCTTTACAATTAGGGCTTCAAGCTCTTAAAGCTTTCTTTCTTCTTCCTCAATTTCATCCCATTCCTTAGGATATCTAGATGCTTACTTAGATGAAATTTCTTTAGGGTCATATCTTTGGTTATCCTTAGAAATAGTAGCTTTCAAATTAGATTCAATTTTAGGAAGACTATCTCCAAATTCTCTCATTTCAAAAGCACATAACTTACCAATCAATGTGTTTCTTGTTACAGGTTCCACAGTTCTGAATTATTCAATAGAAACAACTTTGTGATTAGAATCAAGAGGCAACGATCTTAGGATCTTAGAAACAATTCCATCTTCATCTAATATTCCACCAGTGCATCTAATTCCACAAACAAGTTTGGTGATGACCTTTTGTACATATGAAGTAATGTTTTCATCTCCGTTCGTCTTCAATGCTTCATATTTCCCTTTCAAACTTTTCAACTTGGCTTGCTTAACACATGCATCTCCTTCATGTAATGTCTCTAATTTTATCCATATCTGACGTGCAGTCTCCAATCCCATAACATTTGAATATTTTACATTTGATAAGGCTCTCAACAAAGCTTCTTTTTCTCTTACATTGTACTTCCATTGTTTCTTCTCATTAGAAGTTACAGTAGAAAGACTAGTAGGACAAGTGTAAGACCTCTATGTGATATCTCAATAATATTCACCAATGCATATAAAGTGTGTAATCATCTGACCCTTCCATATACCATAATTAGTACCTTCAAATTTCATAATTTTCTTCTTAAAGGCTGTCATGCAGGATCTCCTCAAGCGGTCAAGATTCCAAAAGAGGACTTAGCTCTGATACCAATTGTTAGAATTTAGGCAACACACACAACTGAGGGGGGGGGGGAGTGAATCAATTTTTGAAATTCCAAATATTTAACCAACTTATAAAATTAATCTCATATATGAATGATAAACATGAATGCAAGATTACAACACATAAATTAACACATAAAACTAATATTTTTGACGTGGAAACCTAGTTAAGGGAAAAACCATGGTGGGGATCAAACCCACAAGATGAATGTACTATGTTAAAAGCACTATACCCTATTACAAGTATTACAAAGGGGAATACACATGCATTCACGCACACTTCCTACATCTCACTACTCAAATACAATAAGAGATTCAACCCAAAAGAAGGCTCACTACCTTACAACAATCTCTTATTACAATTCACAATGGACAACAGTCCATATCTCATGAACTAGAAAATAACATCTCTGATATGCCAATATAGTTCTAATGAAGTGCTTTAAATCTCTACCTCAATTGCAAATTTCACTCATACCTCTTCACATTCACTCTTCCATACTATTTGTACACCTTCACATTCGCAAATGACTACATCTTTAATACATTACATCAACTTTATTTCAACTAGGTCGACCAATGACCTAATTACAAAATATTAATTCATAACATCTCAATACACAATGTGATCCTTTGAATGTTGTCTAAGACATAAAAAATATTAATAACAACATCCTCGAACACGCTCTAGATCCATAGATCATGTCGCGATCCTTCACAACATGCTACATCATCAAGTTGACCAAGAACAATAAGAACAACAACACACTACATGAAAATCACCAAAATTATCACATAACCCAATGCAATCCAACAACACAAATATGACATGATCTAGAAACATCAACAAGAAATATGAAATTCCATGAAATCAACAAGAACAACTCTATCTCAGAATTCACAACTGTCTCTGCACTATTCATTAGGAACACCAAAAAATAACCTCTGTCATTAAAGAAAAATATCTTGCCAGCATCTAAACACAAACTATTCAAGTTGAGGACACACATCCAAGTCTTTAACTCATCACCAGGTTAGCAACCAAGAATATTGCATAACCGATCCAAAAATTGAAACACTGTCTCTATCTAAACAACCAAAATACTAGTCTATGATAAATCCTTCATAGCTCACTCACATCATCATGTGAACCTCTATAAGTTTACATAGATCAACTAAAGACATTAATGAAATCATTAGTATGTTTACAACATCTGATATTCAACACAATAGTCATACCAAAGTAATCTTCTCACTGAACATCTCTGAAACATACAAGAACATTATCATCAACAGTAGGAATATGTTGACATCAATGAAAAAACATCATTGTTAGCACATATATGTAAAATAACAAATAATCTCCCAAGAAAGAGAATGTGTATAAATTGGGATATCCCTTAGCCACTAAACTTTCTTTACTTCTCAAAATCATACTTTAAGTTATATTTTTCCTAGAAACATGTTTACATTTGACAAGTTTCATATCCATAGGAAGCTTCATCGCATAACATGTATTGATCTTCTCTAGTACAATTATATCCTCATCCATGGATTATTTTAGTATTGTTTATAGACTTCACTGACTCCACTATTCTAGGGTATCAAAATTTAGCAATAGAAACAACCCAATATCTAGAGGCCAATGAATAGCACAAAAGAGAGAAATAATATGGAAATAATAAGTTGTATTCTCACCAAGAATGCAATACAATATCTGAATTAACTAAATTCCTATTTACAATGAATAGATATGCCTGATTATATAGGAAAGGCAATATGAGACCATGATAACTAAGGAGATAACTTATCACCCACATAAGGTGGAAGCACATATTCACCAAAGTTGAATCATCCTCCATTTTCAATGAAGTATGTGAAACAATGTGATTATGATAAGTGATAAGTGCACTAAAGGTGGAGACAACACATAAAGTGGAATGTGATAAATACTATCACCACCTAAAGTGGAATTTCTCCTGCACCATGTCCGAATAATTGTGCAAACTCCTAAGTTTCTCAAATGCAAACTTCTATGTATGCATTATCCTAAGTAAGATTAAATAAAGTGTAATCAGTGAATATCTAATTACACCAACACCCCCCTTAAGTGAAACTTAGGAGACTGCGCTTAAAATCACAATGCAAGATAGGTCCCAGCTACTAGGCCATGTTAGGTACCCATGTACAATATGAAAATGCAAATGCAAATGCAATGCAATCTCTCATAAAGCAGAAAAATGGAGAAAACCCAGTAGGACAGAACTCCCCTCCAAAAGAGAGATAAACAAGATGCATGGATGAAGAACTCAAGACCCCCCGAGGACTACATACATCATGTATATACAATCAAGTATCAATCTATAGGAAGGAAAGAAGGAGACATGATATCCCCCCATAATGAAAAATCTCCCTAAAAATGATGAATGCTTGAAGATAAAACATAGTCCACTTCCTACAAACAATATTTATCCCCTTGGGAAGGACATACACCAATTATAAATGCAGGAACGCTTTCCATTTTGGATAGGAATTAGGAAGTGGAATCCAAATGTAGTATGATGATGTTGTCTATGAAATCTACTCATGTGTCACCATGTCCTTGGATGATGAATATGCCATGAACTAATTAGGAACACACCCAATCATAGTAGAAGGTTACAAACAAGGAGCCAATGTAAACTGACTATGAACAAGCTCCAAAGACAAAGATGAAGTGACAACATTGCTACCAAGACTATCATCAAATAATATGGATGCCTCTGAAAAATGAATGAGAGTCTCCAAGCTCAAAGAATCTGTCACATAAGCATGATCAACCTGAACCAAGCAATGTGATATAGCAAGTGAAGAAAGAGACTCATGAATTTCAATCTCCAAAGATGATGAAGAATATTCTCCAATTTAATTGAAGTTGTCATCAAATAGGAGAGAAATACCCTCAAATGTGTCTCCCAAATTTGAAATGTGGAACTCCATAAATAATGCACTAATGTCTGGCAAATAGGAATCTCAATTAGGAAGACAAATAAATGTCACTTGTAATGACTCACTGGAGTCACCGACAAGAGATGAATGTGCAATCTTAGATAGAAAAGTAGGAGGTGGAGGTGGAGTCTTTGGATCATAAATCCAACTAGATATCAGTTTTAAGGTATAATTTTCAAAGAGAATATTGTCTACATCATCAAGTAGAAAGAGGAAATCTACAATAGGATCATCTAGGAACATAGGAACATGTGGATCTCCAAAATGCTCCCAAATAATGCTTGAAATTATGCATGGGAACTCAATAATTCTGAACTTGGGGTAGATATTATGGCAAAGACATGAAATGATGATGTTAAAAATTGCTAATTTGATATGAATATTCTTATCTCTCCCAAATTACTTGATTCCACTCTAACTTTGGCTCAGGAATGAGTGCATAAAGATGAGGCAAGAGATTAAGCCATCTATAATGTGTGATGATTCCTTTTACCCATGATTCATAATTACCCCTAGTCAAAGTTATTACTAAAGGGTGTATTGTATAACCCATGAGTACATCAATGATATAATTCTTAAATTACAAATTGAAATCAATAAATGATTACCCCCTCCCACAATGCACTTTGCAAAATAAGGAAAAGTTAACTTCTGAATTCAATGATTACAACTGCCTTAATGAGACCAAATTAAACTCAAAACAATATTTCTAAAGATCCAACTAAAAACTTAGCATTACAGTGATCATAAATGGATAAAAAAGACCAAGATCTAAAAGTGATATTTTTTCCCACAATGGCTACAAATTGATAACAGAATAATGAAGTAGACAAAAAATTATGCACTTTAAAAAAATGACACCTGAAAATGTGACCATATGAGCTTGAACGAAGCCTTGAAAGATGTAAAAATTAGGATTAGACAAGTATAGTCATGAAAAATTGCAATTTCTGGAAAATGAGTGCACCAAAATCAGAAAATAACACCACCGCTAGAAATTTCACGATTTTCTACCCTAAATAAAAAAACTGCTCAAAAAAGAGTTAAAATGAGCAAGTTATGAGCCTCCAACATTGGATTGCAAAATAAAAAAGCTCAATGGTGAAGGGGGGAAATTTCAAACCCTGTTGATGTGGTGTTGATGTCATCAAAACAAGGGAATACATTTGATAGTCAAACAATTGTCGTAAAAAAAAACAACCCTTGCAAATGATGGTCAAATGATCGTCAAAATAAATTCCCTGAACAACACGTGACAAAAAATAATTGGTTGGTATTGTTGATTGGGCTTCCAACTTGGTGATGACATGGATTTCATATGTGAAAGTGTCCCAGATTGTTGACATGTATATGGTGATGTGTCAATTTGACACATGTCACTTTGTTATTTGTTTGTTGTTGTTTATGTGTCAAAGCATGAGTAGGTCACATGGTTAGGAAAGGGGTGTCTGCTGCTTGTCGAAGAAGATTGGTCAGTGGTGCAAATGGTTTCTGAGAAAGGTAATATGTGCCAAAAATCTGCAGACTAAGTTTAGTCCCACATTTGTGGTATGTGGGAAATTTGTCTTATTTTTATGTGAAAACACTAAGGTAAATTGTAACTCGCGTGGGGAACATGCAATTTTTGTGGCTTGTTCTAGCTTGACTCTTTTATAGTGTCATCAGAATTGTGACTTTTATGGGTTGTCGGTTGTCACGGGGGATTTTCTGGTGAAGGATTAGCTGAGAGGGGAACTTTTAGTTCTCATTGAAACTATTCAATTAGTCCCACATTTGTTGTGCACTAGGAAATGCTAGTGTTTATATGTGCAAACACACATATGTAATGCAAAATAATGTATGTCATGGTTGTTATGAGTAGATCACTAGTCTTTGATATTGACAGGGGTGATGAGGTACTGTCAACGCATATTACATGTGACTTGTGCAGATCTGTACACTATGATTCTTGCGAGATCTCTGACAGAAAATAGAGAAAGGAGGCAAATTCCCAAAAAAAATCAAACAAAAACAATACTTCTAGAAAAATAATTGCGACAAAAAATAACTGCAAAATAAATTGTATTCACAGAATGAAAATACATCATAATGCAAATATGCATATCAGGTCATTCAACTTGATCTTCTAAATTTTTTTTTCCCCAAAAACAACTTTTGTTGAATATAGACAAATTTATAGTCAACATTTACTGAAACAACCTTCCAGATGCAATGGTGAGCTTGAATTTAGTGTAGAACACACTTGAAGATCACTGGTCCTCAGATCTTAAAATAAGTCCTCCTTCAAATGAAGCAAGATCTTTCCAAAATGACTATGCAACGACACTCCAATGGCTTTGATACCATGTAAGAATGTTTCAATAGAAACAACCCAAGATCTAGAGGCCAATGAATATCACAAAAGAGAGAAATAATATGGAAAGAATAAGCTATATTCTCACCGAGAATTCAATACGATATGTGGATTAACTAAACTCATAGATACAATGAATAGATATGGCTAATTATATAGGCAAGGAAAAAAAATACCATGATTACTAAAGAGATAACTTATCACCCACATAAGGGGAAAACACATGTCCACCAAAGGTGGATCATCCTCCATTTTCAATGAAGTATGTGCAACAATGTGAGGATGATAAGTGATAAGTGTACTAAAGGTGGAGACAACACATAAAGTGGAATGTGATAGCTACTATCACCACCTAAAGTGGAAGTTCTCCTACACCATGTGCAAATAATGGTGCAAAATCCTAAGTGTCTCAAATGCAAACTACTATGTATGCATTATCCTAAGTAAGCTTAAGTAAAGTATAATTAGTGAATATTAATTACACCGACATAGGGTCATCCCCATGGTATACAAAGTAAAAATATATCTAAAATAAAGTAGATTTTACCTATCATGTTACATTTTATATTGAGTGGATGTGGTTAGGAGTATAATTTGAGGTTGCTCATGTCCTTCCTTGGAACTCATTGAAATATCCTCCTCATTATGTCCATTCTAAACCTCTAGTCTAGTATAAGGTGCATCATTCTTATTCTTTGGATTTATTTACACCACTAATTTCTCTTCATCTTTAAATTGCCAAGGTTTAATATGTAAGATATGATTTCCTTAACATTCACATGAATTTAAATTATACACAATATTTCTAGTCTTAGGTTGTCCAAGCTTGTTCAGTTCCACACCATCACTATACCTAATCATGATACGCTTCTCCTCTTTAATATAGTTTAGATTTATTTTCCTTATGAGCATATGTATATGCCTCAGAAATGAAGACCCTATTATATTGTTTGATAAATGATTCTTTCCTAACTTTGCCTCAAGGGTTTTACATCCATAAACACTAAATTAGAAGACACATTATTTTGGAAACAAGTTATGTTTCTAGCTTCTATCTAGAATTTATACTCCATATTAGTTCTTTTATGCATGCTTCTATCTCTCTTCATTGGTGCATTATTCAATCTTTAGATAACTCTAATATCCTAAGGGGTGTATGGATTTGTCTTATCCCTAGAAATACTATGTTCCTGTTAGCCCCATATAGACCCAAATTAAAAAATTCAGAATTTGGGTCTCCTCCATGCCAAGCATTTATCAAATGAACATTGTATGTATTAAGAATGAGTATTGAACCACTTTGAATCACTTTGAACC
>MU223563.1:3321539-3334930 GCA_018584345.1 Thuja plicata | reverse complement strand
CTCATTATTGTATTGAGCTTATTGCTCTCATCCATAGGATTTTTTGCCATATTCTTATTCACAAAGGGGTTTTTCTTTGCTTTTCCCCTTACCAAAATCTCTTGGCTCTTTGTTGGATTCTTGGAGTCTCTCATATGCTTAATGGTTGATCTTGATATATTTATCTCACTTTTGGTTTATGGTAAAATTTTCTTGCATTTCATTTTCTTGGATTATTTCATGTTTATGTTTTCATTCTTTTAATACTTCTTACACGATCCAATATCTTTCTTAGGTCAGTAATGTGAATACCTCTTTCTTTGGATTTAGCTAATGTGTCATCTACATAGTCCTCCATGTTCTTGTGCATCATGTCATGGAATATAGTTGTCATGGCTCTTTGATATGGTGCACCATCATTCTTTAGCCCAAATGGCATGATGTTCCAGCAAAATGTGCCCCATGCGCATGTAAATGTAGTTTTCTCTTGATCCTCAGGGGTAATTTTGATTTGATTATAGCCCGAGAATCCATCCATTAAAGAATACATCTGGTAGCCTACTGTGAGGTCTATGATCATGTCAATGTTAGGTAGAGGGAAGTCATCTTTCAGACATACTTTGTTCAAGTCCCTGAAGTCAGTACAGATCCTGATAGATTTATCTATTTTAGACACGGGGACCACATTGGAGATCCATCCAGCATAGGCAATGACTCTGATAAATCCAGCTTTCAACAACTTCTCTAGTTCTACTTTTACCAATAATGCAACATGAGGATGCATCTTTCTAAGTTTTTGTTTTATGGGCTTGATCTTGGGAGCTATAGATAAGTGGTGCATGATTAGATTAGGATCCAGCCCTGGCATATTAGTATAAGACCATGAAAAGTTGATCTTTTTCTCTTTTAGGAACTCTGTGAACTATGTTTTCTCCTCTTCTGATAAAGATTGTGCAAGGTGAACTATTTGAGGATTTTCAATGGTGCCCAAATTTACTGGTTGTGTTGGTTCAATTAGTACTGAAGACCTTTCTTGAAAGTGTTCGGGGAGGATATCAAGAGTCTCATCCTTTGGCACCTCTGAGAGGTTTTCACCATCAGATACATCTTTTTTCTTTACTATTTTGGGATCTGATACTGCCACAAAGTGGTTTTCACCATCAGTCTACTTTGTCTTTTTATTTTTTAGTTTTTGACTGAGAAACCTAATATCCTCTTGTGACATGTTCTCGCTCCTTGCATTGGTGGAAGAAGGGTAAGGTTCACAGGCATTGAGATAACAAGATAGGGTGTGGTCATTAGGAAAGTCTAGAATAGGAGTAGGATATGTTTCAGTCCAATCAATTAAGTCTGGAAGTACCAATGTTAGGGAGTCAGATTCTGGGAAGGACAGCATCGCGCTAGCATCAAGACCATTAATCGACATGACATGATCTGTTAAGTTAATTTTGCCAATGTTTAGATCAATAAGAGTGAGATCATCATTAAAAGGGTCGTTGTTAGTTATATTCAGACCAAAATCTAGTGACTCATCAGTAGAAATCTCATCATCATCTCTCTGTAAAAGGAGGCTTCTTGCTTGTAGCCTATGAAATTCTTCTAGACTTATGTATTCACTAGTTTCTGCATCAATGATCAGGGGAAGGAACTCCTCTTCTGCTTCAGGATTATCAGTGCCATTGGGAGTAGTGTCAGACTATTTATGAGGAGCTGAGGGTGCCGCAAATGTGTGAATTGTATCTATTCCAATATCTTTAGTGGCAACAAATAGCTCTTCCCATTCATAGTCATGAGAGTCAGTGACCTCATTATCGGATCTGTTCAAGTATTCAACAATAGTTATTTGATGCACTCGGTTAGCTACCTGTGGATCAAAGTGTGGTAGATCTAGGACATGTGAAATTGTGACCAATTTCCCCCAATTAGGATGTAAATCCTGTTGTCGGGGTGTCTCTTGAGTAATTGTCGCTATGGTGTCTCCTACCTCTTGAATGGGAGGTTGTGCTAGCAAAGGGGTGTGAAGATCTTGCAGTACCTCAAAGCTGGGTACATAGCATTCTCCCTGGTAGTTGGGGTCCTGTGTGCCAACATGTAACAATTGTTCATAAGACCACTTCTCTAGTTCATCTATTTCATCACTTCCTTTGTCTGAATGTGGGCTCTCCTTTGAAGTGGGTTTATCAGTTTTAGCATTAAAACCCAGTCCTGTTTTATCTTTGGTATTCTGAAGCTCCATGGGTATAGAGTCAATAAGCCCTTGTCCTATGTTGTTTAGAGGTCCTTTTCCTTTGTAACCCATTTGTGTGAGGAAATCATATCCCTTGCCATACTGTTCTAGGGATATTTGCACATGCTTGACCTCAGATTCCACCGGTTTTCCTTTGTAAAGCCAGTCCAAGACTACCTGTTCTTCTATGTTATCTAAAGAAGATGTGGATGCCTTTACTATGCCAGTTTCTTTATGTACTTTTGGCTCTTTAGATGCTGTAGGTGTGAATGTTGATGAAGGTTTTCCATAGGATCTTGGTGACATCGAAAGTTCTGTCAGTGAGGGAGTCAGGTCCAACATGTACTCTCCCATACCTGTTTCTTCAAGTTTCAAGGTTTTGCTAAAAATATTCATAACCATGTCCTTGGTAGTTTCAAGAGAAACTACATCCATAGCCTCTTTGTTGTGTGGGACCATGCTACCTTCTTTGATATTATTACAAGTGTAGTTAGCGTCTGCAGGAATTGTCACTTCCACCCCATTATGTGGGAATTGGCCCGACTCTGATAGGTAGAACAATAAGACCTCTGGAGGATCTTTCTTCCTCATCATAAGCTTTGATGGTTATCTTGCTTCTAGAGTCAATTGTTTGTTCTGAGAGACCCAGTCTCTTGATTAGATCCAGTGTATAGATATTCAATCCCGCGCCTCCATCTATCAACACGCGTCTAACACAGGATCTATGAATTAGGACTTCGATATGGAGAGGTTGATTATGTGGGTGTGTCAATGACTTATCATCCTCTTCAGAAAAGGAGAGGTAATGTGGCATGGAGATGTGATTGACCATCGCTTGGAATTTGTCTATATCAATATCCTTTGGGACGTTAGCAGCATGTAGAGCTTGCTATAGGATTTCCCTATGTATTGTAGATATCTTGAGCAATTAAAAAATGGAAATTTTGACAGAGGTTTGTTGCAATTGGTCTACCAAGTCATATTTTTCTCTAGGAATAGTAATCATGTGTTTTTTTGCTATTTTGGGAATAGTTATAATAGGAACCTTGGATGGCGGTGTCGATTTTGAAGGTCCTTTGATTGTGACCTATGCTTGGCTCCGTGTTATGACATTTGAGTGGAATGAGACACCTTTGATTGTGACCACATTGATGGATTTGGTTTTAATGTCTAGCATATTGATCACATTATTATTTTTGGAATAGGTGTAGTTTACCTCATTACTCTTCCCTTTAGATGTTTCTCCTTGATCATAATTAGGAAAGGGTTTGTTAAATGCGGTATGATCCTCATTGGTAGTGTGTCCATCTACTTTGATCTTACCTCCTTCAATGAGGTCTTAGATGACATGTTTAAGCTTGAGGCAATTATTAGTCTTGTGTCCCTTATTTTTATGGAAGACACAATAGGAATTATCATCCCACCATCTGGGCTTGACCATTGGTTCCCACGGTTTGGAATCTGGGATTGTTAGGACTTTGTTATCCAATAGTGTTTTTAGAATAGTCTCAAGAGGTTCCCCCAAAGGGGTGAATGTTCTGTGAGGTTTTGAAGTCCATGTCCGACCCTTACTATTATCATTGTTTGCCTTGGGTACGGGAGTTGTGACTTTAGCATCCTTGCTTGCTTGCATGCTATTGGTTATGTTGAATACCTCAGTTTTAGAATTAATGTTAGAGGCGTCAACCACTCCATCATTAACAACATTCTTGTTTTGCTTCCACCATTTAGGCTTGGAGTTGGAGTTGTTAGTTTTGTTTTCATTTTGAAGGGTGATCTCTCCCCTTTTGACCATGACTTCCTCAATACAGAGGGAATTTTTAATCATTCTATCAAATCTTGGTGAGTCTTGCATCTGTAATACATAGTTTAATTCAGGCACTAGATTGTTAACGAAGATCTCCATGTTTTCTGTTTGAGGAACGACCCTTGAATACCATGCAAAAATCTTCCTCCATCTTTGTAGGAAGTGTGTAAATGATTCACCAGTTCTCTATTTGGTATTACATAGATCCATCATAGTCACATCATGTTGGATGTTGTAGGAGTAGTGTTGGATGAATCATTGGATCAACTCCTCGAATTTTTTGACCTTAGGGTTTAGTTTCGAGAACCATTCCATGGCATTTCCCCCTAGGCTTCCTAGAAATAATTGCATGAGATAGGTAGGTTCATGCATGTATTCTATGCTTAGAGCACATAATTCCCTCACATGGTTGCGTGGGTCAGTTTCTCCCGTGTACTTGTCATACTTGGGTCTTGCCATGTTGGGAGGAAACGGGACCATAGTGATACTTTTTTCGAAAGGGAATGGACAAATGGCATCCAAAGAGTATTTTTTTTTGGGCTTCTCTTTTTCCTATTTGAGATTTGTGAGCTCTGTTTGCATCAAATTGAGTTGTTTGGTGAGAATAGATATAGGATTTGGTACCTCCTTTTCTTTGAGTTTTTCCACATCATAATCCTTGGGTAATTTAACACCTGTGGATGCTAGATGGAGGAAGTACTTTTCTTTATCATCATCAATTATCCGTTCCAATATCTTGTGGAATCTCTTACTCTGTTTGAGTTTTTTGTACTCATCTTCAGGGATCTCCCCTTCACTGTCTGATCCAAATGGGCCATGTTCAAATTTGGGTCCTTCCTCCTCATCCATATCTTTGGGTTTTGGGTGTTTTCCATCATTATACTCCTCAAAAGCCTCACTCCATCTGCGAGTGTCGCTATCCATTTGAGGGGAATCTAGATCGAGTAGGGAACTACAAGAAGTTTCTCCTTGAAAGTGTGGTATTTTAGGAGGCACTTTCAATCCTTTAGGCATATACTTGTTGCTTCTTGTGTTAACCATGAAGTTGTTTCTCAACTTTGTCGACATTTCCCAATAGTGTAAGTGAGAGTTTCAAAACCGTTCAAGTGGGTGTGTCTAGGTAAAAGTAACTATTTGTTGGTGGATGTAAATGACTCCAGCGTCAGAGGGTTCGAATGCCCTAATAGTGAGTTGGGAACTAAGTTGTTGGTAAAAAGCGAGTAGACCACATGTATTGAACCGATCATGAAAGACTAACTAAGCATGCAAGGTAGACGTTTGAAAGAGTTTTGAAATTTCAACATGGAGACCAAAAAAGACAATAGGAACTAGCTAAAGAGCCAAAAGGGTATCCTAATCAACTAAGACTTTCTAAGAAAAACTTCTACAAGTATCCTCTGTCTTGGATGCGAGCTCCCAGATGCGAGCCTCTGATAACACCAGATGCGAGCCTAAATCCTAGATGCGACTGTGTACTGACCAAATGCGAGCTAGCATACAAGATGCAATCCTAAACACCAGATGCGATTTGGGAAATCTAGGATGCGATCTTATGATGTCTTTGTCAGTTTTGAAATTTGCATTTTGGGAGTTCGTGCAATTTGTCTGATCTGTGATCGTGTTTGGAGACTTGCCAGTGAAGAACACATGTATCTGAAGGTTTGAATATTGTTTCTTATTTGAAGGAATTTATATTTTTAGTGATCTTTCAAGCACGTCAAATAGATTTGCATTGTTAGGAGGGTGAAACAAACACTCATCTTTTTCCTATTCTCTAGGTGGAGGATGAAAATATTTTCTTGTTGACTCAAGTACACACTCAAATGCTAATCTGAATACAGCCATCACCAAGCACGCAATGACTCCAGTCATGATGCTGTATTAGCCAATTCCAAACACAAGTGAGGGCACAATATGACGAGTGTCTTTGGGAAATTACTTTTTTCCTTGCACAAAGATTATCACCCTTTCGGGGGTGAATCAAAAATTCTTTCAGTTGAAGTTGTTGTAGATTATTGGGCAATCCATTCAAAACCGTCCCCCATAGAATTGCACAAGGCAAAATTTAGGCGTATAGCCCTATGAGTACCTAGATATATGTAGTCTCGCAAGCAAGATTCAAGCGGCTTCACTCTACATATACCCAAGCATGTTCAAGGAATGATGTCAAAATTCCATGAACAAAATCAGCTCTGTCTTCTGAGGCTTTAGCCTACGAGGAAGCAACTAGTTATAGTGAGTTGGAAGGGTTGGCGTGAAACCTGTCCTCACTTGGGTCATTTTTGGGAGATTTTTTCCTCAACCGGCAGGCCCTCTACTATTAAATAAATATACAAAGGATTGGCGAGCTTTGGATGTCTGGATTTCTAATTCTCCCAAAGAAGAAGAGCATACTCTCCTAATCTAAGCCATTTATTCCCAAAACAGAGTCAAGCAAAGTGGTTCTTTCCCTCAAGCAATGTTGTGCCTTATTTAGATGTTCCTATTTTAATGAAAACAAGATTGCTTGAAAGTAGATTTTCCTTGTTCAATTAACCACAATGTTTTAGTGAGTTTGCTTGTTCAATTTATGTGTCCCAAAAATAAATTATATAGTTGAGCTTGTTCTTTGATCCACAAGATTTAGTGATTTGTGTTGTTCATTTACTGATCCAAAATGAATTATACGATTTATTTGCTTGTTCAGTTAACTCCAAATTCCCTTCAACCCATAAACTGATGTGTGAGTTTCTGATTTTCCTTAAAAGGAAAAGAGCATAGTCCTTTAGTCAGTTTAGTGATAGATTGGAAAATGTATTTTAGTTTTTAAAGCAAGTAAATAGAGGTCAAGATGGGGGTTGGTAACCTGGAAAATTGAGTTAGTATCTGTTATGTAGCAACTCCCATGAAAAACTTCCAATGTAAACCTACAAACAATCGTTAAGCTATTCAAAAGATCAAAGAAGTCAAACACACAAACGTTAGTGGTTAGGCAAAGTAGTTCACTAAAATTTTCACCATATGCGATCCAGAAAGAAAAAAAATGACACAAAACCAGATGTGACCTTCCTTACCAGATGTGATTTAATGCTTACCAGATGCGAGCCTAAACCAGAAATGATTTGGGAAATCATGGATGCGAGCCTCATTTACTGCGGTGCGAGGGCGTATCCCGGATGTGATCTAGAATGACCAAAAATGACCCTGTAACAAAATTTTGGGCATGCAAATTAGTGAAAAAGTGATATGAAATGAGGCCAAGTTGGAAATTGGGCCCCATGGTGGGCGCCACAAATGTGTGTATATTTGTGCACCTGTTATCTGCAACACAACACTTCAATAAGTCATTCTGTTAGTGAAAAACAAGGGTTAATGAGCATATAAAACCCTAACATCGACCTATTTCTTTCTAACTAGGATGAGTGTAGCAAATAACATAAAAGTCCTCAGATTATGCTAAATACCAGTGACATAAACAACCTAGCACGAAAGATTTAGTTTAAAAATAACTATTTAACTATTCAACATGTATATTACTCTAAAATGGACATTATAAACATGTGAGAAAGTGATTAATGGAGTGTGTCTGAAGGTAGGAAGGAATGGGTAGCATAACAATGCTTTGATATCCCTTCAAAATCTTGGCATAACAACACTACAATTCAAAATTTGAGGCTTTTTTATGAGCTCTAAATCCCTTCAATTTATAGAGGAATAGGAGAGAGAGAGGGGAGACAAGGTTCATTAATGGAGCCCCTAAGGTCATTAATGAGATGTAAGAGCCATTAATGCCTTGGGATGGGAAAAAGGGAATATCCATTAATGGGTTATTAATGAATTTTATTTAAGAGGCATGGGGGAGTGTAAGACTCAACTTGGCAAGTTGGTCCTTTAGGAAAGTCATGCTTGAGAAAGTTGACTTTCTCAAGTGGGTGGAGTTGTTAATCATTCCTTAATGAAATGTGACAACATTAGAAGGTGGGTTAGGGTAGAATTAGAATTAGGATTAGATTAGTAAGGGTGGAATAGGTTGAGATGGGTTAGAACCCAGGGTAGAAGTGGTTGAGATAGGTTAGGTTGGGGTTTAAGAGAATATAAATGAAATGAATTAAACTTATTTAATTCATTAAAAAATAGGAATTAATTATATAAACAACTTAATTGCTTTTTAATAATTAAGGGGACTATAGCCATTTTAATTAAATTAAATAGGCTAGGGGAATGAGTTATTTGCAAGTGGATAATTGATTAAGGGGTTTATTTAATTCCTTTATAATTAAATACTATAGCCATGTTTTGAATTTGATTTGATTTAATTGTTTTGAATTGATTTAAATCATATGGCTATAATAGTTAATATAATTTAGTGATAAAAATCACCTAGGGCATTAAATTTGATTTAAAAAAAATGAATTATGCCAAAGTAACATTGTCATGACATAATTGGGGGTATGATCACACTTAGGGCAAATAGGGTCTATAGTCAGAATAGACCAAATTCAGGTGGTTACAGATTGAAGTTATTGAATATGGGTTACTAGGTTGACATTGACTAGTGCCTTTAAACAAATAGTTGTTGTAATGTGTAAGAGACATGCAAGTGTAATTATTGCCCCATGTTTGAGCACTTGGGATTGGAAGATTTGACCATAGAATTTTAATTGGTCAATCTAGAGTCACATTATATATTAGGGATTAATTATTATTGGAGGTGGGATGCATGAGTTGAATGTGGTTACCTTGAATGAGTTTTTGAAGATGGTGTTAAGCCTATAGTTTCAGAAAGCTACTTTTGGTTATTGGGTATGCTCTATCTATATATAGGGCTTGGGACACATATATTATGTTATGTTAAATATGTTATGAGGGTTTTCCAAGGGAATAACTAGTGTCACTTTGTGGATGGTTATCTTATTCTTCTCTCTTCTACTCATATTCTTTAGCTAAAAATTATTATGATGCTAAAAATATATTAAAATTTAACCAAGTTTTAAAAAAGTAATACATTACCCATTGATTTAAATATAATTTTTGCATATTTCCTTTCAATCATATCATCAACATAAATTAAAAAATGGGAAGTAAAGGTGTGAATGTTGGAATTGGTTTCTGTTGTAGTTGTTGGCATTCATGTTTTGTCACTGATGTCAACATATGTTTATGATGAGACAGATAAACAAGCTATCACTCGTGTATGGATGACTGACAAAAGTGTACAGGTACTGTACAAACATTTAATTGTATGAAAAGATAAGGATGTATACAAGGATGAGCTTTGATCTTATATCTAAGGTCGCTTGATTTTTATGTTTCTGTTTGTTTGAGTTATAATGATTTTGGTAAAGACTGTTTGTTGAATAGTGGTAGAGAATTGTGACAGAGTTAGTTTCTGAGTTTTGAGGATAACTTGCGTGCGAGGTCGATTCATGTTATGAAATCTTGAGGAATGAAAAAATACATGTTGAGCAATGTTCTTTATGATTCTTGGGTCGCAAGACTCTTGGTGATGTCAGCTGTGGCATGCACTATGGAGAAGACCTATTTGGGGTCGACTTTAGAGATGTAGCGTGTATTATAGATGGTGAGCATGGACTACGGATCTTGGATTATGTTTGATGGATTTTAATTGATGTTTAATTTTTATAGGTACCATGTGTATCTTACCAAGGGGTTATGTAATTATTTGTGCATTGTGGAAGTCTTAATTGGCTGACCTAATTGCTTATTGTAAACCTATATAAAAGAAAGTTGTTTTCTTTTTTGGAGAGTGTGATGAGATAACAAAGTGTGGAAGTTGCGAGCTTGTATCTATGAAGTTTGCTAGATGTAGAGCAGTGGTTATGATTGAAGAACTTCATTGGAACTATTTTAGCAAAGCTGTTTCTATTAGTCGGTTCATTGAATTGTATATCATATATAAACCTGTATTTTGGATACTATGTCTTGAGGGTGGATTTAACCTTCTTTAGGAAGTGAGCCTGGACAATGAGCCTATTGTTTCTCTTGACTGCTAATAGGGTCTTTCCTTTAATAGGGACTATATATTGTATGTAATAATAAGATCCTACTAGGGATAAATCTCCTAATAGGGATACTACACTTTCAATGCATTATTTATGGTTGCTAATCCCCCCCCCCCATTGGGGTTTTTTCCCTTAACAAGGTTTCCTCGACAACAAATGGTTGTTTTATGGTGTTTTTTTTATTGTGTTCAGAATTACAATGATCTTTTGTTTAAATTTAAAGTTTATGTTATTTACACAACTGATTCACCCCCCCCTCTTTGTTTTTCTGGTGGACTATTATTTCTAGAATTGGTATCAAAGCTATTGGTCCTTTGAGAGAAAGCTTAATATCTTGAGCTGATCCTAAAAGACAGTGTACTATAGAAATGATAGTTCAAAGTTAGATCCTAAAACATTTGACAGTTGGAAGAACAAGATGAGAACTCATTTGATGTGTTTGGGAATTGACTACTGGATGATTACAAAGAAATATGAGAAGATCAAGACTGGAGATGAACTGGATAGAGCTATTGATGACGAAAAGAAGTTGTTTTCTTGTAACATGTTTGTAAGAGAAGCACTGATTAGTGCACTCTCTGAAGGTGAATTCACATAAGTTAAAGATTTAGATTTTGCACATAAAATTTGGTCAAGATTGGAAGCACTATA
This sequence comes from Thuja plicata, assembly GCA_018584345.1. NCBI lineage: Eukaryota > Viridiplantae > Streptophyta > Pinopsida > Cupressales > Cupressaceae > Thuja > Thuja plicata. The sequence goes on along the minus strand of MU223563.1, from coordinate 3,324,264 downwards.
TGAAGGAGATAAGTTTACTAAGAAGGAGAAGTTGGAAAAATGGAAGACAAGGATGGAAATTCTAAAAATTAAATATGGTGAGAATGTTAGATCATATGTACAAAGAGTTACTGAGGTTGTTATTAGCATTAGAAACTCTGGAGGCACATACAGTGAAGAAGAAGTGATCACAAAGATTCTTAGATCTTTGACACCTATTTACAAAACTAAAGTAAAAGCTATAGAGGAGATCATACCTTTGATGAGAAACTTCAACAGAGAGATGTTGATTGAAAAATTAACTACCTTTGAGGCTGCAAAGATGGGAGATTCATTACCTAAGGTTGAAACAACATTCAAGGCGATTATGCATAATAATAAAAAGACTTTATTAGGGGTTGCGAGGACCAACATAATTGACTGGCAAGAAGAGCTTGGTGAATATGATGATGATTGGAAAAATATACATGAAGAAGAAAGGAAGTTAGATGAAATTGTGGCTTTGATCTCAAGAAGAGAAAATAGAGGTGAGGGTAAGTTTGAAGGAAAGTTACCTCTGAAATGTTTTTCATGCAATAAGATAGGTCATTTTGCATCTAGATGTCCTACAAGGGTTCCTAAACATAAATCTAAGTTTTATAAACCTAACTACTCCAAGGATAAGGAATGTTACTATGCTAGTGACGATATCTTTGATGATGATGTTGTAGATTATGATGAAATTGGATTTATTTCTATTAAAGATGATAAACCTGTTCATGAAGTGAAAGCCCTAGTTTCACATGTTGAAAAGAAATATGAATGGATCATAGACAATGGTTGTTCACATCATATGACTTGTGATAGAAATAAGTTTATTCAGCTAACTAAATATGATGGTGGTGTAGTCAGATTTGGTGACAATACTCCTAAGTTTATCAATGGAGTGGGATCAATTTATCTAGATGGAAAAACTAATACCGATGATGTGTTACTTGTTGATGGACTTAAGCATAATCTATTGAGTTTTGGATAGCTTGTTGACAAAGGTTATTATTTGAATTTAAATGATGGGAAATGTTCTATCATAAGTAAGACGGGAGATCTGATAGCATATGGTACTAAGTCAAGAGATAATGTTTTTGAGATGAACACTACAAAAGTTTCTTGTTTTGTTGCAAAGGTTGATGACTATGGTTATGACATAGACGATTCTATTATGTAGATTTTGATAACATTGTAAAAGAAAGTATGACTAATTATGTTAGAGATCTATTGAAGATTGTGAAACTTGCTAACACCATGTCTAGAGAATGTGTGATGGGGAAACAAACTAGAAGCAGTTTTAAACGAAAATCTTATTTAGCCAAAGGGAAGTTGGATCTAGTACATATAGATCCATGTGGTCCTACAAGAACAAGATATTACTACGGTGAAAGGTATTTCATACTTTTTGTTGATGAATTTTATAGGATGATGTGGGTTACATATCTTAGAGAGAAATATGTGGCTTTTGATAAATTCAAAATATTGAAAGAAAAGGTTGAGAATGAATCATGTTTGAAGATAAAATGTTTAAGATCAAATAGAGGTGGAGATTTTACTTTAAATTTGTTCAATACCTACTACGAAGAGCATGCAATATAAAGACAAACATCCGCTCCTAGAACACCACAATAGAATGGGATTGTAGAGCGAAGAAACAAAACTATATTAGATGCTTCCAGAACTATGTTGCTTGAAGAAAATGTGTCACATGTTCATTGGAGAGAAGCTGTTGGTACTGCTATTTACACTTTGAACATAATTCATATTAGAGAAGGTACTAATAAGACTCCTTATGAAATATGGTTTAATCATGCTCCTACTGTGAAATATTTCAAAATATTTGGTAGTAAATTCTATATCAAAAGAGATGATGAAATATGAAAGTTTGATGCTAGAAGTGATGAGGGAATCTTCCTTGGTTATTCCACTAAGAGAAAAGCTTATAAATGTTTCTGTGAGAAAGGAAAATCTAGTTTTAAAGGAACAAGATAATTAGATTAAAGCATTCTACAACTAAATAAACAAGCTACATATACATGATTGAACCGAACAAGAAAAACTTAAACAATAAGGAAACAAGGAAGTGCAAACCTTCTCAAACTGAATCTAAGGCCCCCTTTTGATGTGTTCATGCTTATGGATTTGTGCTCAAGATGTGCTCCAAGCTTCAAAGGTATGTTCTCTAAACTAGCATTATAAGTTTACTCTTCAAGATTGGAATATCTAAGCTAAAACTGACATTATGATATTACTTCAAAAGATGGATGAAATGTGAAGGAATGAGCCTTCTATTTATAGGAAATGGGGTTGAAAATGGGTGGTTCAGATGCAAAGCTGAAGAGAGGTCAGGATGCCACTAGAAGAGAACACATGGATTGTGTTTCTTCAAGTGCATCAAATTGTGACACTTGTCATAATATTATTGGGTTGAAAGTAGGGATGAATGTGACCATTTAGGAAAATGGACCAAGAATCCTCTAAAAGATAAGGCTCATAAAGAGGGTGTAAGAGGCATTTATGAGGGTGTAAGAGATATTTATGAGGGTGTAAGAGATATTTATTCTTATGTATAAGCATGGCTTGAGATTATCAACTTTGACTTTGGGGGTTGAGTTCCTAATCAAGGATTAGGAATGTGACATGGTTAGGGATAGAATTAGGATTAGGGTTAGGAGATAAGAAGGGTGATTAGGGGGATAAGAAAGGGTTAGCATGTGTG
>MU223563.1:3311321-3321371 GCA_018584345.1 Thuja plicata | reverse complement strand
AATAGGGTTTTAATTAATTATTAAGATATTGGTTGCTTTTAATAATTAATCAGGACTATAGCCAATTAATTGAATTAATTAGGGCTAGGGGATGACATAGGTCAATTAGGTAATGCTTAATTACTTAATTGATAATTCTCTAAGAAGGCACTAAATGTGATTAGTTGTGTAAATTAGATTTAGGTGTCTACAGTTTCAATCTAAGATTGAGAAAGATGTTTGAAAATGCTAATGTGAGGATTGATGAGAAGTTTCAGATTCAGGAAAGAATATATGACTATAGCCAAACTATAGAAAACATGGAGGTTACTACAAATCAAGAAGAACATTTTAAGGTTGATCATGAGATTGAAGTATGTCTGAATGATACAAATGATTCTACTGAAATTCCAAAAAACACTGAGGTATGTTAAGAAGAACCATCCTAAAAAATCAAATAATTGGTAATGCAAATAATGGCATGATGAAAAGATCTAGATTAAGAGATGAAATTTGTTTTATTTCTCAATTTGAACCAAGAACTATTGATGATGCATGTATAGATGAATCTTGGATTAAAGATATGTAGGAAGAATGGGAATAGATAAAGAAAAATAACACCTGGGAATTGGTTTCTAAACCTAAAGATAAGAATATTATAGGAACTAAATGGGTTTTTAGAAACAAAATGAATGAAGATGGAATGGTTTTAAGGAATAAGGAAAGACTAGTTTGTAAAGGCTACTCGCAACAAGAAGGCATAGACTTTGAAGAAAATTTTTCTCCTGTTGCTAGGCTTGAGGTAGTAAGATTATTTCTTGGTTATGTTGCACGCAAAGACTTTAAATTATATCAGATGGGTGTGAATTCCACATTTCTAAATGGATATCTAGAGGAGGAAGTATATATTGAAGAACCTGATGGATTTCCTCTGACAGATGATGAGGACATGGTTTGAAAATTGAAGAAGGATTTGTATGGACTGAAACAAGCACCTAGAGCACTGTATGCTAGATTGGACATGTATTTAATTCATCTTGGTTTTAGAAAAGGTAATGCAGACAATAATTTGTACTCAAAAACCAGTGAAGATGAAATTTTAATAGTCAAATTTTTTGTAGATGATATCATTTTTGGAGGTAATAATCGACGCATTCAAGCTCAGAGGATCCAATAATGGATTGTCCAAACTTGCATCCAACACCAAGACAACAACGAAAACCAAAAACAACACAAATATAAAAACTTATATCAATTTATATTCATATTTAGATCCAATTACATGCAACATGTCAAGCTGCAAGGCCTTCCCGGTTATGACCAATATATCAAAAATTCAACAAGATCTCACAGGATCCAACTTCACTAGCCTATCCTACAGGTAAGTGGAAGAAACTAGGCTAAACTCATGCTTGCAAGCCACCAAGGAATCTTATAAGTTTCTTTCTTTCCCACTTACTACTGTCTGCTATCAACTCGCTCCCTATACCTTTGGCATGCCCTCAAATGCTACCTACATACTCCTTATATACAACATAGCCACAAGTCAGCTTCACAAACAACTATTAAATGTCATTCGGCCCAATACAATCCATGATGAATCATATTCAATCATCCAGTCAGCTACAAACAATAAATAATACATAAGGAAAGAACCAATCTGATTTAGGTCCACACAAGATCCAATGAATCATATAAAAACACCTTGGAACTCTGCATGATCACAATGACCCCCTCAAATCACATATGCAATCTCCAATGTCCACCCGATCCATAAAATCCAGTTGGTGAACTCATCAATCGAGACCCCCAAGTCGATACCGAGCACAAACAAAGCCACCGAGCCTGTTCGGTAAATCAACGCTGCCAACAGATACTGAGTCTGTTTGGTGAAGAAAAAAACTCCTTCCATAGAGAATCAAGCACCAAAATGACCGAGAACAACCAGACTCTATCGAGCTCTGCCAACTCACCTACCAAGCACCAAATAGAACTTAAACATATTTTTGGTCAACAAAAGATTTCCAACTTCCCTAGGATGCTCCTGCATTAGACACCCCAGGTGCAAAAATATGGTCTAGAAGCTCCACAAACATCTTTTGGGATTAGTCACATAGATCCCAAACCGATTCTTGATATACATGTCTTCTGAGTCCTTAATCGATACACCCATGCCCCAATTCTTCTTCTTCTTTCTCTTACCACTAACACTCTCTAAAGTGTCTTCAGATCTTTGAACCTTAATGTCTACACCAACCACTACAGTCATCTTAGCTTTCCTACCAACGCTCAAGTTTCTTCTTCCTTTTTCCTCATCCTTCAAAGGATCAAAATAAACTTTTGTCCATCTTTCACGATAGTAAAGAGGTTCCTCTTACAGTCATGAATAGCCTCTCTATGATACTTCCAAGGTCTCCCAAGTAAAACATGACAAGAATCATCTCCACGATGTCACATAATACTTCATCCTTATAAGAACCAATGTGAAAACTTACCATTCATTTCTCCTTCACCTCTACTGCATGATCTTCTTGTAACCAACTTATCCTATAATGACAAGGATGTTTCAACCTCCTTAAACTAAGCTTCTGAACCATCTCCTCAGAAACCAAGTTATCAATACTTCCTCCATCAATAATCACCTTACAACATTTACCACCATACTTACACATAGTCTCGAACAAGTTCTTCCTCTGAAAAGAATCAACTTATTTTGTAGGTAGCAATGTTCATCTAAGTAAAAGACTCACACCTTCTACCTCAGGTTCATTCTTAGCAACTTCATTTGCCACAACATTTTGGTGACTGTCAACCTTCTTATTTACATGGGGACATTCAAATGACTGATGTCCTTCTTCACCATAGTTATAATAGGTACCTCTGAATACACCTCTACATGTCCTTCTCCTCGGTTCAATAGGTTTTAGTTCCTCCTCAAATCTTGGTTTTATCCTTTATCAGCTGCTGTTGCTTCTCTTTCCGTACCTCGATGTCTCTTTTTCAACTTATCTTCTGCCTTCAGTTCACACTGATAAGCATCCTCAACCAAACCAATATTCAACATGCCAATCTCATCCTGGATATTGAATATGAGACCATTAACATATCTGGAAACCTTTTCCTTAGAAATCTCACTATGTCCAAATCTAATAGTCAACTTGTAGAACTCCTCGGTATAGTCTTTCACACTGAGATCTTTTTGCTTGAAATTTTGCAAATTTTTAAACTCAAGTTCATATTCGGTAGGTATGAACTTAGCCTTCAATCTTGTCACCATTATTCACCACCGAGTGGTTTTCATCTCACCTTCTTCTTCCCTATCTCTCTGTAACTCTTTCCACCATAAGGCATCATGTCCTTTCAACTTAGTTTGTGCTAACCTCACTGTAAGAGGATCTCCAATATCTTCCAGCTCAAAGTAGTCTTCTAATTCACTGATCCAATCAATTAGGTCTTTGGGGTTCAATGTACTTGAAAAATTAGAAACTTCCATCCTATGAATTGTATTCAATCGAGCCATAGATCTTTCCAACCGATTAGCCCTATCATCTCTAGTATGTCCAGCACCTTCAGTAGCAGCTTCAAAATCTTTGACAAATTCCTCATATCCATCCTCTGTTCCAAGGTTCCTCTACAAACCAGTAATAGCCCTCATTATTTCAGCTACCATCTCATTCTTCATCGCCGCTATCTGAGATCTAAACCTTTTTGTCACTTTTGATTCCACCTCATCAAAGAGATCTGCAATTTCCCTAGGGTCTTATCTTCTTGGAGGCATCTTCAAATCCTCTACAAAAAATCCACTCCCTACCACCTCAGGACAACCTCCAAGTTATTGTAAGTGCAAACTTCAATCTTCCACCTCACGAACAACTAGACCACAACTCACAAGTTTAGGAACATAGATCTGCAACCAATCTCCATGAAGGAATGAATAATGGGATCTGATACCACTTGATGCAGCCAAGCTCAAAGGATCCAATAATGAACTGTCCAAACTTGCAACCAACAACAAGACAACAACGAAAACCAAACACAACATAGATATAACAACTTATATCAATTTATATTCATATTCATATCCAATTACATGCAACATGCCAGGCTATAAGGCATTCTTGGTTATGACCACTACATCAAAAATTTAACAAGATCTCGCAGGATCCAACTTCACCAGCCTATCCTACAAATACGTGGAAGAAACCAGATCTAAAATTGTACTCGCAAGCCACCAAGAAATCTTACAAGTTTCTTTCTTTCCCACTTACTACTGTCTTCTATCAACTCGCTCCCTCTACCTCTTCCATGCCCTCAAATGCTACCTACATACTCCTTATATACAACACAACCACAAGTTGGCTTCACAAACAACTATTAAATGACAATCGGTCCAATATAATCCATGATGAATCATATTAAATGGCCCAATCAACTACAAAAAAAAAATAATACATAGAAGAAAGAACCAATCTGATTTAGGTCCACACAAGATCCAATGCATCATAACAACACACCTTGGAAATCTGCACAATCAAAATGACCCCCTCAAATCACAGATGCAATCTCCAATGTCCACCCAATCCATAAAATCCAGTTGGTGAACTCATCAACCGAGACCCCCAAGTCAGTATCGAGCACAAACAAATCCACCGAGCCCATTTGGTCAATCAGCGCTACCAACAAACACCGAGTTCATTCGGTGAAGCAAACCACTCCTTCCACCAAGAACTGAGCACCAAAATGATTGAGAACAACTGGACTCCACCGAGATATGCCAACTCACCTACCAAGCACCAAACAAAACTTAAACATATTTTTGGTCGACACAGGATTCCCAACTTCCCTAGGATGCTCTTGCATCAATGATGAAATGAGTAAAAAGTTCTCTAAGGAAATGGAAAATGAATTCGAGATTTTGATGATTGGTGAGATAAAAATTTTCCTTGGACTGTAAATCAATCAAAACAATAATGATATTTTTATTTCTCAGACCAAGTATCTTAAGGAAATGTTGAAAAAGTTTGGAATGGAAGATTGTAAACCTATTGGAATATCTATGGTTACTGGTCACAATATTACTACTACTGATGAATGTCAGAGTGTTTTTAGACAAAGTACATATCTATGATTGGAGGCTTACAATATCTGACTCACACTAGACCAAATATTGCTAATGTAGTTGGAATTGTGGCAAGATATAAAGTAGATTCTAAAGAGACTCACGTTGTTGTTGTAAAAAAATATTTAGATATTTGAAAGGAACACTGGATTATGGATTATGGTATAAAAAATTTGATGATTTTGTTTTGCATTCTTGTACTGATGTTGATTGGGTGGGAAATGTTGATGACAGAAAGAGTACAAGTGGTGGTGAATTTTTTCTTGGGAAATATTAGTTTCTTGGTTAAGTAAGAAGCGAGATTGTATAGCTCAGTCTACTACTAAATCCGAGTATGTTGTTACTGCCATAAATTGCACATAGATTGTTTGGATGAAGCAAATGCTGAAGGACATTAGGATAACTTTTGATGAGCCAGTTGTCATTTATTGTGATAAAACTAGCACAGTGAATATGTCAAATAATCAATTTATGCATTTGAAGACTAAACATATTTCAATTAAGTATCATTTCTTGAGAAACAAGGTTGCAGAGAAGGAGATTAGATTGGAATATATTAGCACAAAGGAACATAGCAGATATATTTACAAAAACTTTGCCAAAGGATGCCTTTGAGTATCTCAAAGGTATGCTTGGGGTGAGAGCCTCTCCTTGCAATAAATAAATTGATGCAAAAATGCATCAGTCCAGTGGCTTTCGAAGCTATATTAATTTTTGGACTTGATGTATGTATCTACTCCTCAAGGGGAGTGACCACAGGAACAATATAGAACACATTTGGGTGATTATGCACCTAGTTGTTGCAGGCATGAAGATTTTAAAAAGCTACACCTTGGAGAGGAAAGATGGTTAGAAGAAAAGTAATGACACCCTTTTCCATTGATGTCAAAGGGGGACAAATTTTGTGAAGAGAGACTATGGAAAATCCGTACTGTTTTAGGGAGAGCTGTGAAGAGGATATTGAGAAGATTGTATTAAGATAGGTAATTTTTGGATTGATGGATTTTCTCATATGTTTCCATCAATGCCAAAGGGGGAGGTTGTTGGAATTGGTTTCTATTGTAGTTGTTGGCATTCATTTTTTGTCACTGATGTCAACATATGTTTATGAGGAGATAGACAGAGTGGTTATCACTGGTGCATAGATGACTGATAGAAGTGTACGAGCATTGTACAGACATTTCATTGTATGTGAAGATACAGATGTGTAAAAGGATGAGCTTTGATCTTATATCTAAGGTCACTTGAGTTTATGTTTATGTTTGTTTGAGTTACACCAATTTTGGTGAAGACTGTTTACTAAACAGTGGCAAAGAATTGTGACAGAGTTAGTTTCTGAGTTTTGAGGATAACTTGTGTATGAGATTGATTCATGTTATGCAAGATTGAGGAATGACATAAGACATGTTGAGGAATATTTGTTATGATTCGTGGGTCGTAAGACTCTTTGTGACGTTATCTATGGTGTGTGCTCTGGAGAAGACCTATTTGGGGCCGACTTCAGAGATGTAGCATGTATTATGGATGGCAAGTGTGGATTACGGATCTTGGATTATATTTGATGGATTGTAATTGATGTTTACTTATTATAGGTACCGTGTACATATCTTAGCAAGGGGTTATGTAATTATTTGTGCATTGGGGAAGTCTTAATTGGTCGACCTAATTGCTTATTGTAAACCTAGGTAAAAGAAAGTTGTTTTATTTTGTGGAGAGTGTGATGAGATTGCAAAGTCTGGAAGCTGCAAGCTTGTATCTGTGAAGTCTGCTGGATGTAGAGAAGTGGTTGTGATTGAAGAACTTCATTGGAAATATTTTAGCAAAGTTGTTTCTATCAGTCGGTTCATTGAATTGTATATCTTATATACATCTGTATTTCAGACAGTATGTCTTGAGGGTGGATTTAACCTTCTTTAGGTACTGATCCTGGGCAGTGAACCTATTGTTTCTCTTAACTCCTAACAATATTTGTCCTTTAATAGGGACTATGTACTATATGTAATAATCAGCTCCTAACAGGGCTAAATCTCCAAACAGGGATACTACACTTTCTGTGCATTATTTGTGGGTGCTAATCCCCATCGAGGTTTTCCCCTTAACATGGTTTCCTTGACTTCAAATGGTTGTGTTATGGTTTTTTTGTTAATGTGTTCAGAATTACAGTTATCTTTTGTTTAAAGTTAAAGTTTATATTATTTATACAACTGATTCACCCCCCTCTCAATTGTTCTGGTGGACTATTATTGCTTACAGTGAAAAGGTAAACCATCAATAAGTTCACGCACATTATTATTAATGGTCACAACATAAAGGTATGATCAAAATGAAGCTTCCTGATAAGTGAAGTGATTCTACCCAATAGAGGAGGAAAAATAATAACTCTACGAAGAAGGAGAAACTAAATGCATGATAGAATAATACCTCCATATAGAAGACACACGATCTAGAACATAAATTGACATAAGACTATCGAGGATGAAAGAATTATGGGTAATAAAATGTAGAATCTTTTTTATATTTGTAACATAAAAATGGATAAAGGTAAGATAATAGACTATGATATCAATACCATCAACAAATTAGATATTCTTAAAGCCTTAAGAAAAAAGGTAAAACCCTAGGAAAATACTACCTCTTACTAAATATCTTAGGGTAGATTAATTAAATTATAATAATAAATAGAGAACCCTTGGATGAGGAGTTGAGACTAGAATAATTAATATAAACTAAAATTTACATAAATTAAATAGGACATTTAGCTCTCATTTTGATGAAGAAATTATTGTGATAGATATTATAAATCAATTTCCCATGGTACCATAACATTAGGATTTATTGGAAAATTATTGTTAGGCGAGTGAAGAAGTGATCTTCACAATTACAAAGTTGAAAAAATGCGTGGAAAAGAACCTAGGGTCACAGATATCAACTTATTTAATTTGGGCCTATGTAACTTGTTCATCTTTGCGTATGCAGCTTGTAATAATTAATTGAAAATGTTGAGATATACTAGTGGAAATTTTTATAGGTAGGGAATTATCTCTAGGTCAAATTTCTTGTAGGATCATTTAACAATGATGAAAAAATATCAAAGTAAACAAAAAATCATACAATATGCCTAGGATAAAGATGTAATCAAGATGTTCTATGATGCCCTAATGTGAATGCTCTTGGATCTAGATATCAAATGATAATAATGGATTAGGGCATGTCCTTAAATGCACCACTCTAACAACAATTTGAAATAGTTCACAACTTAGTAGATACTCAAAATAACTAGTAGGAAAGGAAAAGATGGGCCCAATTAAAAAATTTAAATTGAAAAGTTTGGAGTTCAAATGTGTGTGTGAAATTGACCTTGGTCAATTTTTCTTGTGCGATTCTCGACCAAGATGATGAATGGAGACCACAAATTGAGTTAGGACCTTTGGAATATGTGAGATAGAATGAGGGTAGGACAATGCTATTGATGTAGCTAAAATTCACAACATAAAATTTATTTCTATTATTGAAAACAAAACATAGAAAACTTGAAAAATATTAATTTTTCTTAATTTCTCATTTCAAATCCCAAAATTACCCTTTTTGACAATTTTTAGCAAAATCCAAAAATTTCTTTTTAAATAATTTTTGGCAATATTAACAATTTCCTTAAATTATTTTTTTGGGGAAATTTTGCATGCTTATGCACATGATATATGAAAGTTTCCAATTATTTCAAATTAACTAAAGTGACACTAACTCTTTTGACTTATTAATCTAATTACATACAAGATTTTGAAATTAATTTAAAAAAATTCCAAGCTTGCTCCAATCAAACTCTCGGGTAAAACATTATGGCAGCTAAAAGCCCCTACACCATTCTCCTCTTGTTGAGAAACTTAGCTCATGCAATTTAGACTTCTAAAACTTGTGCCACTTATCACAATCCATATCCTTAAATTCCCATTTTGTAATCTATGTGTTACCTTTTTATGCTAGCATTCACATTGTATTAGATATTTATTACAATGATCTTTTCATGTACATTGTCTTCTTGTCCAAAACATGCACAAACAACTTTTTTTTTCTATTTGAAACTTGTTTCTAATGAAGACACTATTGCCTCATACTCATTATCTATTACCACTACCCTTCCTTCCATATCTTCTTCTAACATGTATTTCAAATTAGAAAAAATAACTTTTACCTCTTTCTCCTCCATTGTTGCAACATCCTTATCTTCATTCTCAACTGCACTTTTATTTTTGAAAAGTTTAACATCCTCTAAAGGAAACTCAACAAATTATGGTGTTACTAATTTTTCTTCACTTCCTTCTTTTTTCGCCACTAATGCATAAAAAATACATGTTAACTCCATTTCAAGTTTTCCTTCATCCTCAATAGGCATAAAATCACTATACAACCATCCTTCCAAAAGTGTATGTATTCTTCCCCCATCCTACATAACTTTCCTATCATAATATGATGGCCTTCCCAAGAATAAAAGGCATGCATCGATTGGAATGACATCATGTGCCATATTTCATCCTTATAGAATTTTCTTAAGGAAAACCTAATTAAACATCTTTTTATCAATTATATTTAACATAGGTCCACTTCTAGGGGCATGGTTCTAATTGGAATTTAATTCTCCTATGTCGGCCTCCTTAGAATATTGTGCCCTAGTTTCATATAAAAGGAAGCCTTCTCCTCTCATTTGCTCTAACCATTAACTAAAGGATAAGAGGTGATCAAGCAAAAAGTTCAAGCATCCATTGTTCTACATGTTTCCAAGCTTTCAAGGTGTTCAAGTCTTCCTCTCAAGCATTCAAGTTATTCATTTAAGATCAAGGATTCAAGCTTTCAAGCCTTTGAAGGGATTTGGTTCAAGCATTCAAGATTCATCATTCAAACCCTCGATCTAGCCATCATGATGGTGTGATCTTCCTTCAAGATCCTTTGTGCATCCT
>MU223563.1:3295220-3305838 GCA_018584345.1 Thuja plicata | reverse complement strand
TTCTACTACTTGCTAGCATTCTTATTTCAATTATTGATTTCAAGGTTAATTCCTAAATCAGGGTTTGACTAAGGCAAACCCCTCCCCCACAAAAAACAAACCTCTTTTTCTTGTAGGTACAGGTTCAGGACTGCGGATTTGGATTCAGATCTGGATACCATTTTTGGCTTTCTGTTAGGCTTCGTGAATAGATTCTCTTTCAGACATGTGCAGGTCAAGGTCGACATTATTGGGTCAGTGTTGACATTTGTGGGTCAAGGTCGACCTTTTTCATAAGATGACGTTAGATCAGAAAAAGATTTCTAGGTTTTGTTCGTCTCTGCGTTCCGGTTCCGGATCATACTTCAGATTTTCCAAAAATAGTCTACAGACCTCAGAAAACAACATTATTTGATCTGCAATATTTCAAGGTTAGTGCATTTCTCCTATCCATTTCAATTCAAATCCTTAATCATTCTAAATCTATCACACATTTACATTCATTCATGCCACATTTTAAGAGGGAAACCTAGGATCTCCTTTTTTATTCTTATTTCCAATAGATTGATTCATTTATGCATTGATCCTTTTTGGGTTGATCAATTTGGATCCTTCCTTTGTGCATTTGAGAATAAAGGGGAATTTCTTATTTATCCCTCCACTCTAAACATTAAATGTAAGGTGATAAGTGATTTGAGTATCAAAACACTCTTATTCTATTAACATCATTTTTCTAATTTACAACTATTTTTTTGCATTCTTTGTTAATCTTGAATAGAGAATTTTAAACCATTTACATACCTTACAATCATCTAGATATTCATTGGTATTTTGATGCTCCACACGAATGGATTATAAAATTCACATGTGTAGTCTTGAACAAATTAGAGAAATTTTACTTCAAACTTTAGAATTGACAAAAAAAGAGTGTGCATAATCCATAGGAAATAATTTTTCTCTCGAATTCTTCTCCAATTCACCAAGCCATGTCCTGATTTTAATCTTTCCCCTTTTAATGTGTCAACTCCTTTGGTTTGAGACTATATGCATAATCAAAAGCTTCAATTTTGATTTCTTCCTTCTAATGATGTGATTATCTTTTCTTCAAAGGTTAGGTTCTCTAATTGTTCTTCCTCTTGATGTTCTACATGTTAATTTTCACCTCATTTTCTTATTTCTACATCAGAATTATTTTCCCTTATTATCTAATACACTATCATACCTACAAGTTTTGCTACTTGTCTCTATAGATTTTGCAAGATCTATTCCTCTTGTAACCATATTTCCACTTTGATACCAAATGATGCAACCAAAATTCACAACATTAAAGTTATTTGTATTATTAAAATGTTGGAATATGAAGTCAATTTTAGTGTTATTCCGGTAGTGACGAACAATCATGAGCGAGATAAGGCACTAATTTTATTCCAGTGGTGATGAATAATAGACATGGGACATTATGGTAGTGTCTTAGGTTTGTACATGACACAAATATCTGAAGGACTAAGCTTAAGGATAAATTCTTCAAGGTTGAGGGTTGCAGGAGGGCTAGTTATGCCCACCCAACATTGAAGGCCTCCCAAGCCGAAGGCATTCCTCTTGCAAGCTTGAAGTTTTCTTGGGTCTTAATATTTTTAGCCATTTTGACATGTAGTTAACATATGATGTCATGTTTTCAGTATACTTTTTGAAGATGGTTGTAACTGTGAAAATTCCTTAGAAAATATAATACGAAAGATCTTTGCTTGTGGTTCGTTTCCTAATATAATTTAACCAAGTTTTTCAAGGTAAATCTATGTGTTTATCATTTGTTAGTTTTTTCTACATAATTCCTTACTATAAATTTTTACAACAAACAAAAACAATAATAATAAAAAAAACTTCATTGATTTTACTTCATTCCTCATTTCATTCTCTCAAAATTGAAAATAGACTTTCTTTTAGGTATAAATCCAACAATTAACTTTATAAATTTTGATATTTTTTTAGCAAAATTCAAAATTTTTTTTTTATAATAATTTTTGGCAAAATTAGATCATATTTTTTTTTTGCAATTTTTAGCAACTTTCTTAATTGTCTTATTGTAATTTTTTTTTCATCTTATCCATACTACTTATAAAAGTTTCTAATTATTACAAATTAACTAAATTGACACTTCTTTTTTTAACTTACTAATCCATTACATGTAAGTGGTCAAAATTAGTTTTAAAACTTATTTTTTAAAAATATCATAAGCTTGCTATAATCAAATCCTCATTCAACCATTAAGCTTATTTTGAACAATTACCTTAAAAATCATTTTTAAATAAAATTATTAATAAAAAATTATATATGCATTTGGTACTCCATTAAAATAGGAAAAGATTTCATTTTATCCTTTTCCTTCATTTAAAATATGCATAAGAACTATTTGAAACTTTAATTTTTCATACATATAACCATTTAAAATATTTTTAACTAACATTTAATTAAAAATATTTAATGCTTAATGTATAATATTTGTTCTCTTTTATACAAGCTCACCTACAAATCTTCTTCCATATTGAAACTAAGGACTTTTGCAAAACTTTTTAACTTGATATGTTGCTTTCATTTTTATTTTTATGAATGGATTGAAAATTGAATTGAATAATAATTAATGTCTATTAAGGATAATCTATTAAGATAAAGTTTAATATTATTTGTATTGTAAATAAAATCAATATCAATATGTAAAGTTAAAATTTAAATAAGTTGCAAAAAAATAATATAATAATTTTTTATTAAAATTTAAATCAATTGTAAAAAAATAAACTGTAAGGATTTTTAGTTTGGCTAGGTGAAGCCACATTTTATCCATCACATTGAGGGATCAATTTTAAAAAACAATATAAGTATTTTGATTAAAATACATTCTTTTAAATTTTAAAATCTTAGATTTTTTACACTATTTTAAATTTTTAAATTATCATTTTTAATTAAATATATATTTTAAAAAATACATTCAATTTTAACAGCTAAAAATGTGTGGATTAGATCATGTGAGCCCTTTTTTATATCTACATGTCCAATCACACTTCATGATCCATCAACACAAGGAAATGAAAATGAAATAGAAAATAATAGATAATGGAATGAGATTCGACATGCAATCTAAAAACACTCATAATCTAATCTTCCCATTTTTCTTGAGGATATGTATTAAATTAATTGTGCAAATTTTTGAAGTGCTTGTAGTACAATGTTTTTTTTTTAACCTTAAGATGTCCTTGCGACCCACCATCCTTATCTGCGACCCACCATCCTTATCTTAGTCAGGGGATGAACCAAACGGTAAGTAGATACGAATAACACTTCTAAATGACCACTTTTTAAACTCTTTATCTACAAACACATTATTAAAGAAATTGCCAATATCCCATGCTCTATTTAAAAACTTTAAATGCACCAAGTTAGCTATAACTACTATAATATCCTTCTCCTATGAATTCATAGAAAAAATACACAAATTTATGACAAATAATTTTTAAAAACCAAACAAATAACTGTATCATAGTAACATCCAACTAAGGAATTTATATAGCAAGGTCACAATTAATCAACGCATTAAATTTCTGCAACTCCAAGAGATTCCAATCATTATTGACATGTGGGGAATGCATTTATAGTTGCCTCCCACATTTTTTGAACAAACCTTTACAACCTTTTTCATTAAATTAATAATTTAAAATAATATTATTTAAAAAATAAAACAAACTCTTTGATAACTTGTAGTTTTCAGTTAATAGTACAGTATAGTTGAAAGGGATTTCTGAAATATAAATATATCATAATGAGATTCAGAAATCTAGAGTTATATCCAATTTAGGAAAAAAAAAATGATTAAAATAATCAAATTTTTTCCAAATTATGCAAGGATTCACATAATGTGTGTGGAGATTTTATATTTAATTGATTTATCTTTGTGGCTTTAACACGTGAGCAGGTCGGCCCCGATCGGACGGTCAGCAGCGGCCCGGCCGCCGTCTGACGGCCAGCAGGTGCCCTACTTGGCAGGGATTTAAGAACTAAGTGGTGTCAGACTGGTGGGCAGTCAGTTTTGTTTGTCGTTATCACTGGCAGGCGATTTGGGGTATAAAATGGCAATGAAATCTTAACTGGGCTGCCCTTCAATGCCGGAAACCGAGCGGTTTTAGTGAAAAAAATTGAGAAGTTGTGATTTGTGTTGACAAAAATGTTTGGATTATCGCTATGATTTGTGAAAAAATTTGAGAGTTTGTGATTTGATTTGCCAAAAATGTCTGGATAATCGCTATGATTTGTGATGTGGGTATGAAAATTTTAGCAGAGGCTCCATTTGATTGGCTTAGGAATAATAGCATATGCTTCGGTTTTGGTTTTTTGTTCTTGTTAATTTGTCCTTTTTTTTTCCTTCAGTTTGCATGGAGTTAATGATTTTTAAGGTGGGTTTGAAAGTGAGTGTCTTATGGACCGACCAATTTGGAATGTGACAGTCAAGCTTCCCAACTTCTCCTCATTTCTGTGGATTCAGTGACCGGATTGTATTGCTTTTCTGGTTTTTGGGTCTGAGTTTGGGTCTGTGATAAAGCTTTTTGGGTTTGCAATGGAGAGAGGTGACAATTTGGAGAAGGGAGGAGAGTGCATGGAGAGTGTAGGAAACAATCAGATTGTGGTGAATATGGTAGGAAAGTTGCAATCCCAGTTCCAATCCCAATCTGAGGATTCAGAGATGGGGGAGACTGAATCTGAGGTGGTGAGGGAGAATTCTGTGGTGGTTTCCAAGTCCAGGAGCTTTGCAGATGCAGGAAATTCTGAGCTTCGTTTTGAGGCAGGGGATTCTGTGGTGGTGTCTAATAACTCCAGCAGGCATGGGAGCAAGAATAAGAGTAGCAGAGATGGCCATGTTTGTAGATTTTGCAGTAGAGTTTTTAGCTCAGGGAGGGCTCTGGGCGGGCATGTCAGAGTCCATGGGGCTGGTAGGTCTAATGGGCAATCTTCTAGTAGTGTGTATGTTTCTAGGGGGGATTACTCATCAACTGATATCTGGGTGAAGGAATCCAAGGTACCCACTGGTGGATCTTACGGGAATTCCAACTGGTACAGAGCAGAGGAAGGGGAAGATGCAGATGAAGAGGAGGAAGAGCATAAAGAAGTGAAAGATAAGAATATGGATGTTGGGAAGGAAGAAGAATTGGGTGATCACAAGATGGTGGTGCCTCTGTATACACTGAGAAAGAATCCCAAGCGGAGTAAGAGACTAAGAGATTTGGAGTTTGGTATGGATTTGACCACCAAGAACAGCACAGCTTGTGATGAATGTGGGAAGGAGTTTAGATCCTCCAAAGCACTTTTTAGTCATGTTGGGTGTCATCCTGAGAGGGGAATTCAGGCTCAAGATGATAGAATCTATGCTAGTGATGATGATTATCAGGAAAATACTAAGGGTGGTGCTAGTATTGCTGGTGTTCTCAGCCCTGGTGCCTCTCCATCCTGCTGGCAGAGCTCCCAGGGATCAGAAGATCTGGAGAATAAGGAGGAAGAGGATGCTGCAGGTTCAGATAATGAGGGTGATAGAGTGGGCATGAAGGCAGGGAAAACAACTCACGGGCCAGTTTCCTGCAGCTTCCTCACCTGGTCTGTGACTTCAAAAAGAGGTAGGAGAGTGCCAATTAGGTCTCGGGCTTTACAGGAGGATTACGCTGAAGAAGAAGAAACAGAGGTGGACATTATCAAGGAGCTCGAGGATGATACAGACACTGCCCATTTCCTTGTGATGCTTGCCTCTAGTGCCAGTAATATCAATAAGGCCAATAGACCTGTTGAGATGACAAAAGAATCAGTTCATCATGCCAAGACAGGTAAGCGTGAATCACAGGGAAGTAGTGAGGATTTGGAACCAGTACAGGAGGAGAAGAGGACTGATAAAACCAATAGACCAGCTGAATTAGGTCCTACTGCAGACAAATTTAAGTGTAGCACATGCAAGAAGCTCTTCAATTCTCATCAAGCTCTGGGAGGCCACAGAGCAAGTCACAGGAACACCAAGTGTTGTGCAGCAATAACTAATGGTGTGGAGAAGGAAATGGCAGAGGAGGATATGGGTATAACTGAAGTAGGTAGCAGTACATTGATGACAGAGTACCATTCAGCAGCTATGGATGATATGGATTCATCACCTGCAAGAGAGGAGGAGGAAAAGAGAGCTAATCACAGTCATTTGACTCAACAAAAGAGCCTGGAGCAGGCAATACCGATGAAGAAGAGCAAGGGGCATGAATGTCGTGTCTGTAACAAAGTCTTTCCTTCAGGTCAAGCTCTTGGTGGGCACAAGAGATGCCATTGGATTGTTGACAGACTAGAGACATCAACCAGTGTGATCTCAAACAAGAAACAACCAAAGCAAGGCCATATCAGGACTGTCCCAAAGGCAGTCTTTGATCTGAACCAGCCAGCACCGATGGAGGAGGAAGATCTGGAAGCATCTTATGGCATAACAGAAGTGGTTCCTGCATCTGATGAGAGTGTGAATGATAAAGTGAAGATGGTTGATGATATTGTCTCAAATGCAGGGTTCAGGTATGTTCATATGCTGTAACATATGTGGCTTCTTGTTCACATCGATAAATTGCATGAACACACACCAGATTGCCCTGCCTTTTACTCACACTTTGGGTAATAACCAGGTGGAGATTCAATCACTTAGAACAATTTGTTCTATACAGAATCTCTTGTAAGGATTTTTGGCACATATTTCTGTTTGTTAGTTCTTAACAGTACTTTACTTGAAGATTTTGAAGACTTCTACCCAAGATAAAGAATTTCTGGTTCTTGTTTCATCAACAAAACATTTCTTGATAAAACAGAATTGTAAAGAGAGAGAAGACTGCTACTTTCAATGAGAACACCCACTTAATTTTTACTGGAAATTTTCTCAAGGCCAAACTGGGTCATGGCATTTAACAGCTTTTTTCATTAATCAGCCATTGTTAAGTTGTTTAAGAGCTTGTTGTGATTGTTTACTGACATTAACAACATCCACTTAATTTTTACTGGAATTTTAAAAGGCTAAACTGGGTAATAGCAATTGACATTTTTTTAAAATTAATCAGCCATTGTTAAATTGCTTAAGAGCTTCTTCTGATTGTGTTCACCATAAAATAATCTTCCTAATGCTAAAACTCCAATTCTTTGAAAACAATGAGACTTATGCAATCTACTTAAATAATCTTCCCCAAAAAGGCCTCAAATTAAGAGCTAATGTTCTGCAAAAGAGTCTGGAAATCAAGATTTTTTTGGTTTGATCCACAGTAACTTTATGGATAAGAAATCTTCAGTCAAAATAGGAATGGAATGGCTGACTAAAAGTGTTGAACAAGGTATATTAATGAGCACTTGATTAGAAAAAAGAAAGATTCCTGGCCTGTTGTGCAATGGAATTATTGGGACCCTAAATTAAGATAGCTCATATACAAAGCATTGTCAGCATTACTAATAACCAGGATGATCATCTAAATTAGGACTATTTTTAGGGCTTTAAATGCTTAAATTAGTTTGGATATGCCCCCAGATGCTGGAACGTGCGGATATTGATGTGTTAGCACGCTCTTTTAAATTGGCTGAGATTTATTAGGCCTGCCATGACAGGTACTATGATTTTTCTATCACCAATTGCAGTTAAACAGCTTTTTTTAATACTTACTGTTCAATATTTTACTGACATGGTAAAAACAATTTGTCAAGAATAAATTTATCTTCCTCCATTTTTATACGATGTATGGTGAGCATTTTCCTTTCAACCAGGAAGTTCTAGGTCAACTAATTTAAATAGCACATCGATGTTATCAATATGACATCCACAGGATCATATGGCCTTACTCAAGCAAGCATATAATATTATTTTATGTAACATAAAATATGCTTAGTTTGTCAATGGGTTCTTCGTCATTATGTGAAAATGGATAGTTTTATGTTGCAAGTAGCTGATACTACTAGTGTATATATATAAAGTAAGTTGGCTTAGCTTATAAAATTTACATAATAACATCATGGACTGTGAAAATCATATATATAATTTATATATATTATTAAATATATACATGCTAGTATCACATCAGACGATCATATGGGCCTTACTTAAGCAAACATATAATATTGTTTTGCTTACCTAAACACATGCTTAGCTTGTCAATGTGTTTTCTCCATGTGAAGTTGAATGGTTTTGAATAAGTCTACTATCGATTAAATCGTGGAGTGAGAAACCTCAACATCATAAAGAATGAGGAGCACACTGTATCTCATATGACTTCGGTGGAGACCTGGACAACACAATGGATGAAGTTTAGATTGTACCTCGAACAACTCTTGGCTCAAGAGATTTTAGCATAAGGTTCGACTGCTGCAACAACGCGACACAAAGAACTTTTAACTGTGTCGCAAGATCGCAATTCTCAAATGGTAAGTGATCTTGTCGATTATATAAAATCCTCCATTAAATGAGGAAAAAACACCATATTTAGTCCAACAGATTAGTGAACCTCCCAAAAGAAAAGGAAATCACAAAAAATGGAAAGAAGAACTTTTAGATAAGCATGTAATTTAATATTATAGCAACCTCATGTGATTAGTTGTTCACAATATTTATTTGGGTGGTTTACTTTTGTAAAGGAGAAAGGTGTATATCCTTATATTCTTCTAATTCACTTTATGTTATTTTTTAATATATAATGTTATATAGAATATGATAGTATTACTCTATTTATTGACCCTCGTTTAAATTATACATTTTGATGTATATTTAATATTCTATGCAATTTGATTTTACTAGTACATTTATTAATCAATTTTTTTTATATACAATCATTTTTTAATTTTATTAATTTATTTTTCAACAATTTAATTTGATTCCATCTCGATTTAACTTTAAAAAAGTATAACAATTAATTATAAAAGATAATTAATTTAATCTTAATAATAATAAAAATAATCAAATATAATTAATTATTCATAATATTATCAAAGATAAATAACTCTTCGTAACCAAATTTAAATTTAAAAACCTATAAAAATTAATTATTAAAAAAGTTTTCAACTTATTAATAATAAGAGAATATAACTAAAAATCTACCAAATTAATTATTAAAGATAATTATTTTAGATTTTATTTATTTATCATTGTAACTTACATTTTAAATTATAATATTTTTTCCCTACGTGTGTGTGTGTGTCTATATAAACTTCTTTTGACTAGATCAAAATGGGAAGGGATTGAACTCATTATAGTGCATCCGTAAAGGCAAAAAAAAGTGAATCTCATGAGTAGTGCGATTTAAGAAAAAAGCTTTTGATTGAAGCAAGGAACTGGCAAGTTACCTGGGACCGAAACCCCACGTTCTCTTTCACTAGACCCAAAACAGTAAGGGGAGAAGGAGGACCCTTCCTCCTCTCTACAAACTATAGTCCAAGCAATACTATTATCCAAAGGCCCATTACAATGAGAAACAAGCGGCGACTCCCGAATTTGGGGATCAACAACAATAATACCTACAGGGGGAACAAAATGACATGTTGGAAGGTAGTCAACGACCTTAGGAGAAGACACAAGTTGTGAAGAAGAAGTTGTAGCATGCTAAGTTGGGCACAAAGAAAGATGAACCTCATTAAGGGCCAAACACAAAGTGGGAGGGATCTCAAGAGGGGTGATTGGTGTCACCACATCCCTAGTGGGACTCTCATCTAGACCTTGGGAAGATAAATCTTTAGGAGGGACCTTGGTAATCAAATGATATTCCTTAGCATTCGTCCACCAAGAAGCAATACCTTTCTATTGAGAGAGAGATAGAGAGTAGTCCAAAGCCAAACGACTGGTTGTAAAACAATAACATCAACGGAATGAGAGACCCTCATAGTCCAATGGCTAGGAATAAGGTCGCTCCATAACCATTAGAACCAGATGTACATGAAGAGGTTTGGAGATGTCAATGTTAGCTAATAAGCAAGGAAAGGTAAAGAGATCCATATGAGAAATGGAATCATCAACCTTTAGAAAATATCCAACTGAGTTGGTGATGGCCTCATAGTAAGACTCCTCCCAAAATTGGAGGGCTTAAGATTTGGCAATTTGATCCACACCGAATGCACACAAAGTCGTTCAGTGAGGGGATTGAACAAAGTAGACCCAAGTTTTTAACTGTGAGGGGATGCTCTCCCCAAGCCCAAATTTGACTTGGCACTAAATCACAATCCTCAAAAGAATAAAAAGATGCAATGAAACAACCTCTTACACAAGGGAAAAGCTCAATCGTACCATCTAGATCCTAGAAGCGAGGATTCATATGTTATATATTGAATTTTTATTGTTTAAGACTGAAGTTTTTGTTTGAAAAAACAAAAAGTTGAGAAAAATGTTATTATCTACTTTTGAAAATAAAAATAAAAATGTTAGGAAATGAATTTAAAAAATAAAAAGTTTAATTTTCAATTGAAAAAAGTAACCAAAAACAATTAAAATACATGTCCATATTAGTCATAGTACACATAAAATTTCTTGCCATTTGAATCTACCTTTTGCTTAGTTTGTCAATGGGTTCTTCGTCATTATGTGAAAATGAATAGTTTTATGTTGCAAGTAGTGTGTATATAT
>MU223563.1:3273420-3289869 GCA_018584345.1 Thuja plicata | reverse complement strand
AAACCCCAGCACTCCAAAACCTGCACAATGTATTGATCAAAACTATTACAGCTTACAATACACTTGCAATGCAAGTTCTTTCAGAAGATTTCAAAACCCTTGAAGACAAATCTCGGCAGCATAAAATGTTCCAACAATACACTCACATCACGACTCTTCGCAACCCTAAAAAATGCTTATATCATGTGCTTCACTTTTAGCTCTTACGTGTCATAGGAATCCGTCATAACCGTTTTAGCCATGATCTCCTTACACACAATTCAAGATGCCGACACATCAACATTATTTGCAAGAAATGCATTTTACAAAACAAATAATAAGAATAGGAATTATCCAAGGTTGAGACACCTTATTCCTAACATTGTGTTCTCCATGAACTGTAACTTTGACATAAGTAATGACAACAAAAATAACTTACCGAGGTAACAATCACCCCCTTTGACATTAGTTGGGCATTTTTTGACAAAAATATTCATAGTCATCAAAATGTATAACTCCCCCTCGATAGGTACTCCCTATTCACTTTTCATCTACTCTTTTTATATTATCATATATATGATTTTTTTGTTTTTCTAAAATCTCATATATCTCCCTTTTTCTCTTATAATATATCCCCTATAAATCTCCTTAATATATATATCCCCCTTTTTTTGACAAAAACTGCTACAACTATAGTCTAATTGTCAAAAGGTTATTTATACCTTTGTTGAATATTTGACAATACAGTCTCCCAAGTGTCTCAAAGAGTCTGTAAGACCAAAATCTACTTGGATATATCTTTCACAATTCCATTAAGACCGTCCAGTGTACTTACTACTGGAAAATTTATTAGCTCTTTGGCCTCCTTCAGCTAGTTTTGCATCAATTGGATGTGGGGTATGAGAAATGCTTGAAGTTCAAGAAATTCCAATCAAATCTTATTCTACTCTTGCTTCAATGAAGCTTTCACTGCCAGTAGTTCTTGTACTTTTCCAAAAATGACTGGAATGATCCAGTCTCAGTCAGTATAGCCTTTACGTGTTCTATTAGCTCTCGCTCAACTTCAGTTTCCATCTGTCTGATATCCTAGGTATAAGTGAAAGAATATAAGATTTTTGAAACAATGAAATAATAGAAGTTAAACAATTTTCAATTTCTTCACATGACTCAGATAGAGTTATCTTGTCCACTTCACTTGCTTGTAGTAGTCCTTCCATCAGTTTCTATTCCATCTTGTCTTGGTGTATCTTCATCATGTATTCTAACATATCCTAATTCGGTCCTTTGATCTGCTTGACCAATTCTCCAACTTGATTCAATAGATTTTCTGTTTCATTAATTTTTGCCTAAGGAACAATTGCAGAAAATATTTCCTTTACATCTTATAGTATTGTAGCTTTGTTCCTCTTTGCAATCATCTTACTCTATGATATCTTTAGAGATACCAAATCTAAATATTTCATTAAAACCTTATGCTTCAGAGTGTTAGGATCAACTTGGGGAATAATTATTTGTTGAACTAAGTCGATTGGCTTCCTCTTCTTTGACTTATTCTTGCCTCCCAATATACTTTCACCAGTAGAAAGTTTTGAATGTGATGCCTTGCCTGCATCGGGTGAATCAGTATGAGTTCCAATAATGCTCTCTACAATATTTTCTTCTGCCTCATGTTCCTCATGTATCTCTTCCTCTTTCTGCTCATATCCTTCCTTCTTAATATTTGATTCCTGTGACTTTTCTTTTTGTGCATCATGAATATTTGTTGTGTCGGTAGGTGCAATGTTTTGTTGCTGACCATCGATTTTGATTGGTGGTACCAACTTGGTTGTCTTTCCTTTCTTGGTCTCGGTGGTCTAAGTTCCTTCTACCTTTTCTTTCTCTTTCTTTGTTTCAGTGTCCTTGGGTGTTTCTTGTGCAGTGTCAGTTGCAGTATCTAACTGTTTAGTGTAAATGAGAACTTGTGTCAATACCAGTTCATGTATATGTAGTGGATCTAAATCAACATCCATACACCTAGTGTCCTGAACTTGAGTGTCCATGATATCCTCATCTTTCTATAAATCTTCTGCAGGGTCTACTTCTTCTGTGATATCTTCAATAATTATCTCTCCTTTGTCTACAGTTAGATCAAGTGGATCTATATCGGTAGTGGATTCCTTTACTTGATTACTCATGCTTCCTTGTTGACTTGTCTCTACTTCTCCATACTTAGTGTTATCTAAGTTGTATATCTTTATCCACATTATTGCTATCTCCTTTTCTACAGATTCCATATCTCCATTCATTATCCTAAGGGCTCTTCCCTTGACAATGAAATCTTTAGAATATATCTTCAATGCTTCTTTGATCTCTGATGGTGCTAGGTCAGGAATAGTGTGAACTAATGAACTTTCTCTCATTTGCTTTTCAACATACATAACATATTTCCATCTAGCAAAAATTTTATCATACAACTCCTGTGGTATATTATTTCCAAGTTCAATTGCTGTAACTCGGTAGTTCAGAAGTGTTGCTACTGCAAGGTCTTCAATTTTCTTCTTGTCTTCCTCATTTATTTTCTTGTACTTGGTCTACTTGAATCCTGCAAATCCTCCAAATTTATTTAATGTTTCAATAAAGTCATCTAGACTCTTTGGTACATTTGGAAAACTTGCTACAGGAATAGACTTATCTGCCTTTTCAGATTTTGTGTCACTTCCCTTTCCAAGATTAAGTCTTCTTCTGGTGTGTACAACTTGCCTTCCTCCTCTAGTTCTTGCATATGTTCTACCTTTCGGTTGAACTATCTCAATTATAGACTTCTCTTTTGCTTGTATAGAGGATCTAGTGTTTATTTTTGTTCCAGTAGTACTCAGTGAGGGTACTATTGCTAGTTGCTTTTCAACTACAACAATAGCTTTTGCATTACCAGTTTCATCTTCTCCTAAATTCTTTGACAGATTGTTAATCATCTTCTCTGTTTTCCTTATTGCCTTAGGTATACCGATGTTTTTCTTTCTTTTCTCTTTTACTTCCTCATAAGTGCCATATCTTAGAGCTTTAGGATTAATGGGATGTGCCAGTAGGGCTTCTACCTATTTTGAGGCTTCATTAATGTTCATCTCATATTCCATAGGTTCTATCCATTCATCTCTCGGTTCAACTGCCTTTGCTAAACATTCATCAGTGCCAACTTAAAAAAAAATGTTGTCTTGATATTTTTCAATTAGTTGTGGTGGTATTCTGTATCTCTTGTGCATTCTATCTTGAAAATTTGCAAATTAATCAGCCATAATAGTGTCAAAGCTATCACCTAGACTCTGTATGCACTCATTGATATGATATATGATAGGTCTGTCCATCTTCCATACTATATCACCAATCAAAGGGAAATAGTTATGAAAATAGAAGAATATACATACCAATATTGAACTAAACTTCATAGTATTGGTCTTTTCTTTCTGGATGGTATTCATGTTGTCGTCCAGTTGCTTCAAAGAAATCTCACAAACATCAATTTTCAGTCCCTTCTTCACAATTTTGTATGCTAAGTCCACAACACTACAAGGTACATTGCCCACTCTAGATGATTGAAATACTTGGTATGATAGAATGTTGCATGCATACCTCCGATCAGGGTCTTCAAAAGTAGATATCTATGATGAGCCTCTCAAAAGGCCATCTTTTCCATGTTGTTTACTTTCCCTTTTCAGCAGTTTGCTTTCAAAACAGAGACTTTAAAACTTATGGTTTTATATATATTTTATATATTTAAGGACATAAGTAGGTACAATGGATGGTAAAGACATGATGTATTTTTCTTAGAACTGATGGATAGAAGTTGCAGGATATTAGTAGTTGCATGCTAAATAAATAATCCTATCTCCTATGCTATGTTTATGGGTAGTCTCCTTCCTGTAGCCGAATGCTGTGCAAGAATATCGAATGGAAACTAACACTTCTTTCTTAGTATTAAATGATAAAATATATTTATGTGTCAGAAGTTGTGTATGCTAACCATTTTGTAGGAATCAAGTCATGGCGCATTCAAGAATACCAACATGGTGTTGAAAGAGTCAATGAAAGTCGTTACCCGTAGAAGCACCAACATAAAACAAGGAATTAAGTAAAGTGATTGAAGAAGGGTGTGTCATAGGACTTTCACAGAGGAACGAGTCAATCCAGTTCCCGAGAAGACACCACGCGCAGATCTAGAACCACTGCATGCTATATTCTGGGAAGAACTTGAAGACTTTCTATTGTTGTTCGATATTTTCTATTATGAGCACTTTGTATCCATTAGTGATCCTCATTAATGGAGTGATCCTAGATTTAGGGAGTAGTGTAGTTTCTCTTTAAATAAGCCAACTTTTGTAGTTCTCAGAGTCGGGAGCTAGTTGATATAATTTCTGGAATAGAAGTTGATATTGTAACACTATTTTTACTTTCCAAGTACATTTTCTCCATGAATGAATAGAGTACACAATTTGAGTTTCAGTCTCTTATCTTAATTGCATTTCTATTCACTCATCCAAGGGGGCCCACTTGGTGAGTGAATTGCTTTATTAGATTAGAAGTTATTTCCTTGTTCATTAAGAAGTAGATAGAACTCTGTTGTTCCTGCAGCCACTGGTAACAGAACTGGTGAACTGTTCCTGCAACATAGGCGAGTAGAGTAACCCCTATTCGTGATTACTGTTTTCTTAGGATAAATGCATTCACTTGAGATAGTATAGATTCCTAAAGCATAATGTATTTCAATTCCATAGGTTTAGCCATGAGAATCAAGGAGGTTTGAAGCATATACTTTGCAAATACCATTCCAAGTTTACGTCCCTGGTTGATAATTAAATGAGACTAAATAATCTACTTAGCAGCGATTTAGGGTGTCCAATCCTGAAGTAGCAGTCCAATGCTATGTGTTTCTAAGATAATTGTTTAGCCAAGCATTTTTGGCGCCACTGTCGGGGATGGTGTTATTTCAAACCGACTTTGGTGTTCATGTTTCCATTTTTCATAATCTAGGACTTAATTTCAAGAAATCCTTTTATGCATAGAAGAAGAGACCCTCGTGGGAGATTCCTTCCTCGTCAATACTAGGCTGAACCGTTTGACCTTTTTAATCCTGAGCCTGAGGAGCCCTAAGTATATAGTGAAGAATAAGACCTATTTGAAAACCCATTTGTTGTCACCCAAGGAGAAATTTCATCACCTTCGTCCTTCGAAGAATCACTACATTTAGAAGTCCTTTTTGACAAGCCTGAATATCACGACAACCCATTAGATCTTATCATATATCAGCCACAACAACCACAGCAGCCATGACCTCCTCCAAGGATGGCTCAGCCTAACTTTCCCTTCCCAATTCCTCCTCAAAAAGGTAACTAGAACCTGAAGAACATTCCGGTCGCTGCCTTACCAAAATTCTACAGACTTATCACTGAAGATCCAGAGACCTTCCTCTTCAAGTTTGACATCCTCTGTAGGAGCTACGACTACACAACTGATGCCCATAAGCTGAAGTTTTTTCTGTCAACTCTTAAAGAGGCTGCTCTAAGGTGGTTCATGGGCCTCTGAGATAATGTTGTAGAAAATTGGAACGCTATGAGCAACATGTTTCTTGCCAAATACAAAGAGTAATGTAGAGGATGAGATTTAAAAGGAGATGACATCTTCAAGATGTCGCAGAAAGAGGATGAAACCTTGGAAGACTATGTTTCCAGGTTTATGTTTAACTTGCAACACAACACTCAAAACCAGTTGAATGAGGAATTGCAGAAGCATCTGTTCCTCAAAGGTGTCAATGATGGGAGCATAGAAGCCTTGGACCTTATGGCTGGTGGGGACATCGCCCAGAAAAACTGGGCAGACATCAAGACCATATGTCTGAATTACTTAAGAGCTACAGTAAAAAAAGAAAGAGGACTAAGGGACCTGCCCAAAAGACAAATGGCTCCGGAGTGTCTAAGATAGAGCTGTCCAACCTCTTGTCTAATTTCAATAAGTACATTATCAATGACGTGGCCACTCAACTGGACACCATGCAAGCTTGAAGGAAGAAAGATGATGAATAAGCTATGCTGGTTGAATTTTGATCCCACTGCAGAGCGAAGAAAAGAAACTGTGAGTGCAAAATTGTTGCATCTATGGACACTACCTCAATGCCCATGGAGTTCAAGGCAATAGATGACAAGAATTGAGAGGTCTTTTACGTGGCTCAAAGGTGACCATGGGCCCAGAGACAAGGTATGCCTCAAGACCCCCTAAATCATTTTGGTTTTAATAATAATAATAGTAATCAGTGGCAGAATAAAAACCCCCATAATTCTGTTCCTCAAGGACATAATTGGAATAATAACTGGCCTAACCAGTAGCCACAGAACAACCAAAATTTTTAGCAGCCTCAGTATAACCAAAAATTTCAACAATAGTTTAATCCATACCAGCAACAGTTTAACCCATACCAACAACAATTTAACCCTTATCAACAGCCGTAGAAGAATAGCCAATGGAAACCACATGGTAACTGACAACAGCAACCTCAGTGGGGACCCAATCAGCCTAATCAGTAGCAAGCTATCATGCCTCCACCTTAGCAACAAGCTATTATGCCTCCGCCTCCTGTAGCCAATAATAGTCCTCAGAAATTGCAACTGCCTGCGCAAACAAATCCAAATCCTAATAACAAGTAGCATGCTTATTCATTGCAAGTGAATGACATCCAACTAAGATCAGGGACCACATTGCCTGCACCTAGAGCGCCCATAATAACTGATGTTTATGATATTGAGGAAGTTTTTGACAATCAAAATACTATTGTTCAACCTGTTGCACCGTCTGTTCCAGTTGATAAAATTCCACCTTACCTGCAAAGATTGGCCCAACCTTCAGTAACCCTTAAAGAGAATCCTATTGCAACTGATATGATTGACCAACTGAAGAAAATGATTGTCCAAATACTGTTATTAGATGCCCTCAAAGAAATTCCAATTTATAATAAAGCAATAAAGGAATCCTGTATCAAGCACCCTGGCAGGAAAATGAAAGATCCTGATACTGTCCATTTTCTTGGGAAAATTTCTAATCTTATGCTTAGTAAAGCCTTGATGCCTAAATACTCTGATCCCGGGAGTCCAGTGGTTACCATTCATATTAATGGTATACAAATACAAAATGTCTTGGTTGATTTAGGGGCCTCTATTAATGTTATGACTATGGATGTGTTGTTAAGACTTAGCATCATTGGGTTGAGGGAAACACCCACCATTTTCCAGTTAGCTGATAATTCCACTGTTAAACTAGATGGTATGGTAGAAGATATTGTTGTCACACTAGATTCCTTGGACTATCCCTTAGATTTCATCATCCTGTGCCCCAAAGCCACACTAGGAGGGTATCCATTAATCCTAGGAAGGCCTTGGTTAGCAACAACAGATGCTTGCATTGCATGCCGCTTAGGAAAAATGACCATATCTGATGGTATTAATACCAAGAAATTAACTCTATATTCTCCATCCAAACCCCAAGCTAAACTTGACCAAGTTGTCTAGCCGGATCGAGGAGATGCTCCCTTTGAAGCCAATTCAGTACATCAGCTTATGGTTATTAGTAGAGATCCATTCATGGCCTCACAGGAGGAAGATGACATACTAGTGGAAATCCTTACAAACCAGTATGGCTCTAAAGAACCCTCATGTCATGTCCCCGACTGTTCCCTACAAACCATATTGCCCAAGAAGTCCTCGTCTAAGTTTCCTGCAACACCTGATTATCTCCATACTTTGTTGCCCCATGAAATAAAGTCGCCTTCATTTGTAGAGGTTCTTATGTTGGATAAAATTAAAAAAGTGTAGATTGCCTTATGTAAGGAATTGAATGTCAATAAGAATCTCACTAAATCTTAGATGTCTAGACTTCTCTAGCTTTTAGAAAAGAGTCAACAAGCTTTTGCATGGGACTATGCTGACATGAAGGGACTTGACCAAAAATTATGTACCCATAAGATCTATATCAGTCCTGAGTCCAAACCTATTAGGCAAGCTCAAAGAAGTATGAACCTTGCATTAAGAGATGTAGTAAAGGCTGAATTGCAAAAACTCCCCCAAGCTGGCTTTATATATCCTATTTCTGACAGCTAGTGGGTATCCCCTCTTGTAATTGTCCCCAAGAAAGGTGGAAAATGGCAAGTTTGTGTGGACTATAGGGAGCTTAATAAAGCAACCAAGAAAGATAACTTTCCATTGCCATTTATTGAACAAGTACTTGACAACCTTGCTGGTAAGAAGTATTTTTCATTCCTGGATGGTTTCAGTGGCTACAACCAGATCCAGATATCACCAGAAGACCAGGATAAAACAATATTCACCTGTCCATGGGGAACATTTTCTTATTCTGTTTTTCCATTGGATTATGTAATGCACCTGCTACTTTTCAGAGAGTAGTGATAAGTATTTTCTCTGACATTGCTGCTGATTGTGTTGAAATATACATGGATGATTTCACTACATATGGAACTACATTCAAAGAGGCTCATGCTAATTTGGAAAAAGTTCTTAAAAGATGTTAGGACTACAACCTCTCACTTAATAGTGAGAAGGGTTATATGATGATGGAGGAGGGAGTTGTCCTAGGGCATTACCTCTCATCATTTGGTATCCAGGTTGATCCTACAAAGATTGCAGTCAACGTTACACTCCCAACTCTAGCAAAGCTGAAGGATGTCCAGATTTTTCTTTGTCATGCTAGATACTACAGGAGATTTATCAAGAACTTCAGCCAACTTGCCGCCCCATTGTACAATCTATTGAAGAAAGAAGCAAAATTTGAATGGACAGCTGACTGTGAGTCATCATTCCAGCAGTTGAAAGATATGTTGACAAAGACCCCTATTCTTAGAGGGCCTAACTAGAATCTTCCCTTTCATATCCACACAGATGCATCTGACTATGCTATTGGGGTAGTGCTGGGACATAAAGAAGGTATAGTTGAGCACGCCATTAATTACATAAGCAAAAATTTGCAAGGTGCTGAACTGAATTATACTGTTACTGAGAAGGAAATGCTTACTGTAATCTATGCACTAAATAAATTTAGACATTACATAACCGGTTATAAATTATTTGTTTATACTGATCACTCAGTAATCAAATACTTGATGAATAAAGCTGCCATTTCTGGTAGGTTAGCCCGCTGGTTACTCCTCATGCAGGAGTTTGATATAACTATTATTGATAAACCAGGAAAAGCTAATGTAGTGGTTGATTTCCTCTCTAGATTACAAGTACCTGATGATCCTACAACAATTGATGACAGCTTCCTGAATGAGCACCTATTCTCTGTTGCAACTTACAATCTGTGGTATGCTGACATCACCAACTACCTTGCTACAAGACGAACACCACCTCATTTTTCACCACGTGAACATCGATTGTTGGTTGAAAAGAGTTTCAAATTTTCATGGATCTCTGGATTTATGTTCTACATAGGTCCTGATCAAGTCACTCGCAGATGTGTTCGCGAAGATGAGACCTATGACATCCTTCGGGCATGTCACGATGAGACGTGTGGTGGCCATTTTTCTGGAAAAAAGGACAACATACAAGGTGTTGAAAACTGGTTATTACTGGCCTATATTACATAAAGATGCAGCTAAGCATACCAGGCATTGTGATCGATGCCAAAGGATGGGATGCCTCACCAAGTCTGATGAAATGCCTTTGCAACCTCAGGTGGTGGTAACACCATTTGACAAGTGGGACATTGATTTTGTTGGCCCCATTGATCCATCTTCACATGGTAAGTATTATATCTTAATATGCACTGATTACGCCACAAAATGTGTTGAGGCAAAAGCAATGAGGCATGCAAGGGATCATAAGGTAGAAAAGTTTGTCTATGATTTTATTTTTACTAGGTTTGGTGTGCCTCAAGAAATAGTAACAGATCAAGGGGCACAATTCACCTCTAATCTTATTATTGAATTGATGAATGAGTACACGGTGAGGCATGGTGAATATTCACCATACCATCCTCAGGCCAATGGGCAGGCTAAGATCACAAATTGGGAAATAGAGACCATTCTGACCAAAATAATTGCTGTGCACAAAAAGGATTGGGCTACTCGCCTTCCTCAAGCCATATGGGCTTACCAAACAACTTGGAAAACCACTACTAGATTTACTCCATTTGAGTTGGTTTATGGAATATCTGCATCCATGCCTATTGATTTTCACCATAAGACTCTCAGGACATCATTGGAATTAGATATTAACCTGACCAAGGCACAAGAGGATAGGCTCCTGCAGCTCAATGGATTGGATGAATATAGAAAGTCTGCACTTCACAACACAGAACTGATACAGAAGCAGCGAAAGAAGTGGCATGACAGATTCATCAAGGATAAGAAGTTTTCCATTGGCGATTGGGCCTTTCTCTATGTCTCACGATATCATCATACTCCAGGAAAATTTTAGACCCGTTGGTTAGGGCCCTATGAAATAGTCTCATTTTTTGATAATGGTGCCGTTCAGCTATCTATAATTGATCTTGTCAGATTCAAACTCCTAGTAAACGAGCATCATCTTAAGATATATCACAAGCCTGTGAGTCATCAAGACTTCCTACAACAGTTCTAGCAGAGCTTGGATAGCTCCACTCCTGTATCCAAAGCATTTGGGTCTTCCACCCAGATTCCTACCAAGCTGTGATTTTATCTGAGCTTCCATAATAAACATTTCACTCCCGTGATTTGCTTTCTCCATAGTAAAAATCCGCATCACCCCCTCTCTCTTCCATGCCTCTGTACCACAACATCACTCCATCAGTGTGTGTCACATAACAACCAACTCTTCCTGAAACACCTCTAAGGTTAGTAACATGTACTTTTGCACATATTATTTTATTCATTTATTATTTGGAAAAGAGTGTTCTTTTCTTTTTGTTATTATTGCACGCAAAGGCTTGGTGGGACCCATGCCTTATACTTAGTTGGGGGAGGGGTTATTTATGCTTGTTTCAATATTTCCAAATCAATTTTAGCATGTGAAAAGGCAAACTTTATTTCTTTCTTGTCTTTTCACAGTGAGTGTCGTCATGTGGGAGCTTATCTGTCCTTCCGTGATTAAGTCATCATGATATGAAAGCAATTTAAAGTTAAGGTTCACTTAATAATGACATTTTTGCGACGTGTTCGGGTGGCAGACCTTAACATGAGTGAATGTATTTA
This sequence comes from Thuja plicata, assembly GCA_018584345.1. Classification (NCBI taxonomy): domain Eukaryota; kingdom Viridiplantae; phylum Streptophyta; class Pinopsida; order Cupressales; family Cupressaceae; genus Thuja; species Thuja plicata. Next base: position 3,278,687 of record MU223563.1, on the reverse strand, counting down.
TGAAAACCATTCAAAATAATGCTAATTTGCCTAGAATTAAAAGCTATTCTTTCTTCAGTTTTTCTCATAAAAAACATCTTGCGTCCATAAGAAGTCCTGCATTTTCCAATTTTCTGTAGCGTTTGAGCAGCTCCTGCAAAGCCATTTTTTTCCCGCAATGGGCGGAGACCTTCAGAGGCATGAGCCTACAGATCATCAAGTGTTACTTGGGGACTCGGCCGCCTGTGAATTGTTTCAGAGATGAGGATGGTTAGATTACTGCTTAAGCCTTAATGACTTCGATGAAGAAATTGCTTTTCAGTTTTTGAATACTTTGAACAATGGGTTTGCAGTAGTGAAGGTTGTGAGGACTGAATTCTCAGAAGACATTGTGGTGGAAGTTTCAAAGTTTCCAGAGGAAGGAGGAAAATCGGAGTAAGGATATTGACTTGCGCTCAGCCAAGGCACAATTTACCTTGCATAGTGACCCACAGTTGGATATTGATAAGAAGCAAGGCACTTCAAGAACATCATTACCCATGGAGTTTTTACAGCTGGCTACATTTATAATATCCTACTTCACCTGTGAGGGCCGTTACAAGTACCTGCATGGACTACATTTCAAAATTGTGAGCGCCCTCTGCCTTGAAAATAGGCCAGTAAACTTACCTAGTTTTCTTTTTTATATTGTGAAAAAGCAGGCATCTTTTGTTTAGTCAGGAAAAGCTCAATCTATTTCCCATCATTGTTTAATTAAGCTAGTTGTAGAAAGGGAGTTAATTAAATAGTCAATTAGGACTTGGGAAGAATTCTTGGCCATGGAAGAATTAGCACCTAGGGTGGTTGGCCCTAGAGGCCAGGGTGTAGGTAGTAGGGTTAATATGGCAACGGTGTTCGTAAAGTAATTCATAAAATAGAACCCGTTCCTGAAGCGTCCTATTCTAGACCTACCTTATCTAGGAAAAGAGCCTACAAAGATAGTACTCCTATTTTTGATAAAAAGAAAGGAAAAACTAGGGAGGATGATGTCACTCCTGATACTTCACCGTCTGAGGAAAATAGGTCTTTTGTTATGAAGGATAAAGGAAAAATCATAGATACAGAGGGTATGACTCCAGAACTACAACCACCTGATAATGAAAATGTGGGTAAGATACCTAAGGAATCCTTGCCTTCTCCCAAAGAGGCGACGCCAGAAGAACCTCTTGTAGCCATTACGGAGGAGGTTTCCTCCAGTAGAAAGAAATGCAAGGAACCTATGAGCTCTTTTCAAACCCTTGTTAGGAAAAGTGCTAGAATTTCTGCTAGTACTAGTAAAGCAAACAAAACCCCTGATTCAATTATAAATGTTCTCTAAATCTGCAGAGAAGTCCTCTTCAGAGGCAATAAATTCAAAAAGAACAGATAGTGATACCCTAGCCCACTTCATGGATGATGAAGCTACAGCTAATCCACAAGTTGAGTACATCCTTGTAGACAGTGATAAGGATTCTATAGAAACAGAGGGATTTTTCAATAACTCTGTCGGACAAGATTGTGATGACAGTTCAGAGAAACTTCCCCCTGATTCATTTCCTATAGTAGTTGAGGACATTATTGAGGAAGTGTTTGAACAATTGAGCAGAGACAGATTGGACATGCTGGTCAGGGTAGGTGACTCAACCCAAGAGGATGATTCGATGAAAACCCTTGTCATTTGGAAAGGTAAAGCTTCCATTGATGAATCCTGCCAAGCAGATGATTCAGTGAAAACTAGTGACAAAGGAAAAGGGACTACTTCCACTGAAGAGGAGGAAGTAAATATCCCTCAACCTGCATCTGATTGGATTATTATTTTTTAGCAAGAACCCATGCCACCACCAGATTTATCCACACCGTTAACAACAGGATTGAGTTTGTACTGAAATTTCACATGGGAAAAGACACAATGGGAACTGGAGATAGAAAAAATGAAAAGGATAATTGAGGAACAGGTTTGTCAACTTGAACATAAAACAAATCAGATTGTAGTATTGGAGAGGATAATTGAGCAGATCACTAAATTGACTCCTACAACAATGGAATGTAGGTCACCTTCTCTGGTTTATGCATTGTTCCTTAAGGAATAATTTGTTAACTTTCAATTGACAAGGATTATAGAGGGATTAAATCCTTCTATTGCTACACCTCACAAATTTTATGGTGCCTTCCAGTCAGCACCCATGCCCATCAAGAACTTGTTATGTGAATTATATTTACACAATCTAGCTGTGCCAAACAATAGAGATTGGAATCCACTTCTTTATGTGGGAGATGTTCATTTGAGGGCAGTAATGTCCTAGATTCAGAATGAGATTAGCAGAGAGCATCAGGCTCTGCCATATAGAGACAGTGAGATAAACACACCCCTCATGATGAGACCTGAAGTTCAAAGTTCTAGGTGGACTTTCCTTGATTGGATCTCAATCACAATGAATCCTAGTGGGTCTCGCAAGGTTCTTCCAGTCAGAGAGCAGGTATACACAAATTGGGAACAACATTCATCACAAGATATTGAGGTCACGATTGCATCTTGCAGGAAGAGGTGGATAAGGATGCCCCATGACTTAAAAATTAGGGAGCCTCATTCTCCACATAATCTAACTCTTTCTACTTGTCGAGCCCCATGGTTTATAATGTTGGGCCGAACACAACTATATTATTGGATGCCCTTAAGGTTTCAACCTCCTATCTTCCTGCAACCTTTACTAGTAGTAAATGAGAGTGCAGAAGATCACGATATGATTTAGGAAAGGTAGAGGTGGGACAAACTTCAGGACAACCATGGATATTTCAACTATGTTGTTGATGAACTAGGTGAAAAGACCGCTAGTGACCTGAGGCTTAGAGCCAAGATCTGTAATTCCATGATTACTGAGGACCAACAATAGTGTAGTTGGGGGGAATGATGAGCCTCTCAAAAGGCCATCTTTTTCATGTTGTTTAATTTCCTTTTTCCGCAGTTTGCTTTCAAAATAAAGACTTTAAAACTTATGGTTATATATGTATTTTATATATGTAAGGACATAAGCAGGTACAATGGATGGTAAAGACATGATGTATTTTTCTTATAACTGATGGATAGAAGTTGCAGGATATAAGTAGTTGCATGCTAAATAAATAATCCTATCTCCTATGCTATGTTTATGGGTAGTCTCCTTCCTATAGTTGATGTTAGTAATAAATGAGAGGGGGGGGGGTGAATCAGCGGCCTCAATTTTTTATCCTTTAATCACTAACCACCAATCATATAAATCTCAGATTATTAAGTCCCTACAAGATGCATGCATTGAAATACTTATAATAATTAACTGTCTGTCGGTTTTCCTTTTCTGACCTTATTCTACTTGATAACTGATAAGCAGCAAAACTATTTACCGATACTCAGTAAATATGCAGAGTATACCAATCAATCTAGAAATGCATATGTGAAATGTAAAATAGTAAAGTAATAAAACATACACATATAACACATGGATTTTAACGGGGAAACCCTTTTAAGGAAAAAACCACTGGGACTGGTACCCCAAATTTTCACTCTTCTGAAGTGAGCCCTGTTAGGATCCAACCCTGTTAAAGGTTACAAACACACTGTTAGGTGTGACCTTGTTAGAGGATTTTAATAATAGAATGTCACTTGATATCTAGCATGTATATGCTACCAATATTGATCAATCTCTCTGGGCACAATAGGTATCTGACATATCTGGTGCTACCTAACTGCATCAGCCTCCTTCTTAGACTGTGTGTTGGTATCAGGCACTCAATGCTATCTTCATGACAATCTTTTTGGCAATTTGTTAGGATATACCTCAATTATAGAAGACTATTAAGTTCTGCTCTATTAAGAGACTTGATGCTTCAATGGTTAAACTGAAACAAAATGACCTATTTCTAATGCAACTTGAATTGCAGATTGTCAGATCTATTTAAGTACAATACCTCTCTGATCAATGTATCAATTCAATTATTTGTGCTCCACACTTTCTTCTCTGTGATGCCGTGCTTCACTATTCGTCGGTGTCCTCAGAATTCTTTAGCTCTTCTTCAGCTTGATTGATCAGGACTGTATGAAGTTATCCTTCATCAGTTTCTCTTTAGCATCCTCTTTCTATTCACTCCCCTTCCTGTGTATGTGAATGTGATTTTTGGAAATGAATTACGCTTATCTCTTATATAGACATGATATTCCTTAATTCTTGATTCTTGGCGTGAAAAACAATCCAGCCAATCTAATTTAAAGCATAACTCCTGATTTATCTCATAGTTATCTTCTTTCCAATTGTACAAATCTTTTTTAAATCAATTACTTAGCTCTAGTAGAATAAAACAAATAAAACAACCAGCTAAGTCTATCCTTAAGCTCTGCCAGCTAGATATTTTGTCATTTTCTGAACTCTCTGTTCTGTCGATCAACTCTGTAGTTAGTCATCGGTCGGTGTGACTCCAATCAGCTTCAGGATCTCCGTGCGTCGGGTATCATTAGATTTTGCTCATCAGGTGACTCTATTTTTAGCTCGTCGAGCATCCTATGATTTTGCTTTGTTGGGAAACAGTGTCTTTTGGTCGTCGGGTATCACTATGAATTTTGTTCTTTTCCTTTATCGATGGTGTGCACTCCATTAGTGTTGTCTATCACTTAGTGAATACTTGAATTTTATGCATTGCTGAAAGCATAACCTTTGTTCAATTGATTCTCTAAAGTCTTTGGCATTATGTACATGAACGAACAGATTAGATCAAGTTGACATCAATGACAATACAAACCATTAACTAATTTAATTCCTTGCATTATCTTCAACTTAACATTATCAAACATTCAATCAGTTACATGTCATCAATATCTCCCTTTGGCATTGATGGAAACATACTATATTATCACACTATACTATTTCTAATACAATATGAAATATAATTGTTGAGATTCATCAAATTACCAAATAGTTTGTTTTGATAACCGATAAAATTTTTTGACCATCGGTAAGCTCTGTGTTAGCTTAGATTTGGTTCTTGCAGCTTTCTATGTTTCTTGTTCTAATGTGTTGCACCCTTCCCATGTGTTAATATCTCTATTTTGACTGTTCTTGTTCTTTGATGTCTCTATCTTTTGTTAGCAACTCTCCCTATGGATATGATCTCTCCGTGTTGGAGTAATCTGATAATGGATAATCTTTCTTCTTTTTCTGAAGACTGTGATAATATGGAAACTTTCTCTCCCTTTGACAACAATGCCAAACAAATATCTCACAGATATCTGACATTAATGTCAA
>MU223563.1:3256598-3273341 GCA_018584345.1 Thuja plicata | reverse complement strand
AGCAATACATCAATATGATCTGGTGCTCGGTTCTGATATATACCTTTCTGTATATAGATGTAGCTTTGAAGTTCATCTTGTTGCTTGCATCAACATGAATGATATTTTGATAATATATAGGTTGATGCAGCCTTCAGCATTGTTGTTCCTTTACCTTCAACTAGACAAGGTGTATCATTCCCCACTCTTACTGTACCACCATTATAATACTCAAAAGTGTTAAAATTTTCTTTGTCACCGGTCATATGGTGAGTGCAGCCACCATCTATAATCCAGATACCATTCTTACTAACCTTAGATATGAGTGTAGTTTCTTCATACCTTTCATCTTCATCTGAATCATCCTTCACAGAGACAAATACCATCTTGATGTCATCATCAGCTTCGGTGTCAGTATCTTCATCTTTGCAAGCAACTAGGTAGCTAGCCTTCTTGCCTTTATCCTTGTAGTCTCGGGTATCCTTTCTTTTTGATTTTCAGTAACCTCTGTAATATTTGTTATCATCTCTGTTAGATTTCTTCTCAAAATATCTATCATTACTTTTGTCATCTTTTCTTCTGTTAGGACATCTTGCAGCAAAGTGTCCAATCTTTTTACAATTAAAGCATACAAGTGGTGACTTGCCTTTATATTTACCTTTGGATCTTTGCATTCTCCTTGCCATGAGTGCTTCTATTTCATCTAGATCTTCTTTTTCACTTTCACTTTCACTATCTCTTCTAGATGAGTATCTCTGACTGGGTTTGCCTATTCTCATAGAAGACACTATCTCCTCTTCAAGTGTACCTCCAACACCTCGTATAAAATTGACTACTTTTATTCTTGTGCTGTACTGTGTGATGTTTTCTCCTTCTTTCATTCTGAGATCATCAAATTTTCCTCTAAGGCTTGCTTCCTTGGCCCTTAGAACATTTGCATCACCGCCATGTACAAGCTTCAGTTTGTCCCACATTTTCTTTGCAGTTGTGCAATCTTTGACATCTTCAAATTCAACATCAGAGAAAGAGGAAGAAAGCTCTATGACCATGTAGTTGTGCTCATTCTTCACTCTCAATTGATCTACTATTAATGATCCTATGGGAAACACATATTCAGTATCTAAGTATTGAGTAACATCATTACCAATACCTGATAAGTGGAGTCTTATCCAGCTTTGCCATGAAGAAAAGTTGTCTTTGTTCAACTTGGGCACATCTCGTCTGTTTATCTTGTGATCTTGACTTAGGTCTTGAAACCTTCCTTCTAAGAACACAAGCTCTGATACCAATTGTTAGTAATAACTAAGAGGGGGGGTGAATCAGTGGCCTCAAATTTTTATCCTTTAATCGCTAACCACCAATCAAATAAATCTCAGAGTATTAAGTCCCTACAAGATGCATGCCTTGAAATACTTATAATAATTAACTATCTGCCGGTTTTCCTTTTCTGACCTTATTCTCCTTGATAACCGATAAGCAGTAAAACTATTTACTGATACTTAGTAAATATGAAGAGTATACCAATCAATCCAGAAATGCATATGTGAAATGTAAAATAGTAAAGTAATAAGCCATACACACATAACACATGGATTTTAACGTGGAAACCCTATTAAGGGAAAAACCACTGGGACCGGTACCCCAAATTTTCACTCTTCTGAAGTGAGCCCTGCTAGGAGCCAACCCTATTAAATGTTACAAACACACTGTTAGATGTGACCTTGTTAGAGGATTTTAATAATAGAATGTCACTTGATATCTGGCATGTATATGCTACCAATATTGATCAACCTCTTTGGGCACAATAGGTATCTGGCATATCTGGTGCTACCTAACTGCATCAGCCTCCTTCTTATACTGTGTGTTGGTATTAGGCACTCAATGCTATCTTCATGACAATATTTTTGGCATATACCTCAATTATAGAAGACTGTTAAGTCCTGCTCTGTTAGGAGACTTGATGCTTCAATGGTTAAACTAAAAAAAAATGACCTGTTTCTAATACAACTTGAATTGCAAATTTTCAGATCTATTTAAGTACAATACCTCTCTAATCAATGTATCAATTCAATTCTTTTTGCTCCACACTTTCTGCTCTGTGATGCTGTGCTTCACTGTTCGTCGGTGTCCGCATAATTTTTTAGCTCTTCTTCAGCTTGATTGATTAGGACTGTATGAAGTTATCCTTCATCAGTTTCTCTTCAGCATCCTCTTTCTATTCACTCCCCTTCCCATGTATGTGAATGTGATTTTTGGAAATGAATTATGCTTGTCTCTTATATAGACATAATATTCCATAATTCTTGATTCTTGATTCTTGGTGTGAAAAACAATCAAGCTAATCTGATTTAAAGCATAAGTTCTGATTTATCTCGTAGTTATCTTCTTGCCAATCGTACAAATCTTCTTTAAATCAATTACTTAACTCTAGTTGAATAAAACAAATAAAACAACCAATTAAGTCTAACCTTAAGCTCTGCCAACTATATATTTTGTCATTTTCTGAACTCTCTGTTCTGTCGGTCAACTCTATAGTTAGTCGCCGGTGATAACTGCCAGTTCGGTCAGTGTGAATCTAGTTAGCTTCAGGATCTCCGTCCGTCGGGCATCATTGGATTTTTCTCATTGGGTAACTCTGTTTTTAGCTCATCGGGCATCCTGCGATTTTGCTTCATCGGGCAACACTGTCTTCTGCTTGTCGGGTATCACTATGACTTTTGTTATTTTCCTTTACCGATTGTGTGCACTCCGTCGGTGTTGTCTATCACTTAGTGAATAATTGAATTTTATGCATTGCTGAAAGCATAACCTTTGTTCCATTGATTCTCTAAAGTCTTTGGCATTATGTACATGAGCGTACAGATTAGATCAAGTTGACATTAATCACAATACAAACCATTAACTAATTTAATACCTTGCATTATCTTCAACTTAACATTATCAAACATTCAATGATTTACATGTCATCAACTAAATGTTGTGCAAGAATATTGAATGGAAACTAATAGTTCTTTCTTAGTATTAAATGATAAAATATATTTATGTGTCAGAAGTTGTGTATGCTAACCATTTTGTAGGAATCAAGTCATGGTGCATTCAAGAATACCAGCATGGTGTTGAAAGAGTCAACGATAACCGTTACTCGCAGAAGCGCCAGCATAAAACAAGAAATTAAGTAAAGAGGTTGAAGAAGGGCGTGTCACAGGAATTTCATGGAGGAACGAGTCAATCCAGTTCCTGAGAAGACACCACGCACAGATCTAGAACCACTGCATGCTATATTCTGGGAAGAACTTGAAGACTTTTTGTTACTGTTCGATATTTTTTGTTATGAGCACTTTGTATCCATTAGTGATCCTCATTAATAGAGTGATCCTAGATTTAGGGATTAGTGTAGTTTCTCTTTAAATAAGCCAACTTTTATATTTCTCAGACTCGGGAGCTAGTTGATATAATTTCTGGAATAGAAGTTGATATTGTAACACTATTTTTACTTTACAAGCACATTTTCTCCATGCATGAATAGAGTGCATAATTTGAGTTTCAGTCTCTTATCTTAATTACATTTCTATTCACTCATCCAAGGGGGCCCACTTGGTGAGTGAATCACTTTATTAGATTAGAAGTTATTTCCTTGTTCATTAAGAAGTAGATAGAACTCTACTATTCCTGCAGCCACTGGTAACAGAACTGCTGAACTGTTCCTGCAGCATAGGCGAGTAGAGTAACCCCTATTTGTGATTACTATTTTCTTAGGATAAATGAATTCACTTGAGATAGTATAGATTCCTGAAGCATAATGTATTTCAATATTATAGGTTTAGCCATGAGAATCAAGGAGGTTTGAAGCATATACTTTGCAAATACCATTCCAATTTTACATCCCTGGTCGATAATTAAATGAGACTAAATAATCTACTTAGCAGCCATTTAGGGTGTCCAATCCTGAAGTAGCAGTCCAATGCTATGTGTTTCTAAGAAAATTTTTTATCCAAGCAATCTGCATGCCTCTACCATCCCAAAGTGCCTTTTAAAACTCGGTAAGTTTACCTGTTTCAATTTGTTTCACGACCTTGGGTCTATCACCAATAGGTAATCCAGTATTGAGATGTAAAAAATCTTTTATAATTTTGATCGTTCCATCCAACAATATGGTCTGCATGTGTACTCGAACAAGTACAATTCTCACCCATTCGGGTTTGAATACCCTTGGTAGGTTCATTATGTGGGTTAGATGCTTCGCTTCCAAGTGAGTGTGCTAGTCCTTCAATTTATTGTTTACATATAATTTGCTGAATGATGCATCTATGTCTTCTTGACAAAGATGTTCAATTTTGCAATGTATAAAAGTACGCACATCATCATTCAGAATTAATCATGGAGGGATAGATGATAATGCTTGTTAGCACTGTAAAAATCTGTAATAGTTTTGGTCTAAGTCATGAAAGCCCTGCTATTTCTTGCTCTATCCCCGAGCCCTAATTTCAAATTCTCTAGCCATTGAGAAAAAAACCCTAAACCTTCATGGCTTATTATAATTTTGAGTTACCTTTTTGAGTCACTAAAGTCCTTTTTGTGTCATGTGAGTGGCCAAGGAATATTCTTTTATCTCGCGAAGCTCTTTATCTCTTAATCTCCAGATGATATGGAATATGCTCTTTCCTTTCCGAGATCACGCGTAGGCCTTTGATTGAGTTCCTTTTAAGTTATGATCGTGCGACTGGCGTGTAATATCATGAAGAATTGATCAAGTACTGAAAGATTGTGAGACTAGGTGAGGATCATAGATCTGGATTGAGATAAGCTTGCTGGCACATAATATCAAGGTTTTGACCCAAGTTAAGTTTAACTTGCTGAGGTTATGTTTTTTCTTCAGTCACGTGATCTCCAAATTGATGCTTGACTCAGGTAAAGTTAAGTTGGGCTAGATAAGATTAAATCAAAACCGTAGATGATGAGATAGATCGAAGGACTTGCGCGTAATCTCTAAATGTGACCTGAGTTAAGTGAAATGTTCACCAACTTAGAGATAACACAGTTGCAAAATCTCCATATAGACCTTGAGTCAAGCATGGTTAAGTTCTGAGCCAAGTGGATTTTTCATGGACAAGATTTGTATTGTTCATCAGAGCAGAGATCTAGGGTTGGTGCTTAATCTCTAGATAAAGTCAGATAGTGAACATTCTTTCAGCGATTTAGAGAGGTGGACAAAGATGTAGCCACGCGTCCAAGTGAAGACAAAATCTTGTGGTTGTCGTGTGATCTCTGAATTTGACCTGAGTTAAGCTAGATATTAGGAGATTCAATGGTAAGCTTGTCACTGAATCTCATAATAGATTGGGGTTAAGGCCAAGTAAAGTAAAGTTAAGGATAAGTTGTCTAGGGTTTGATTTGAAGGCAGTTGATCGAGTCCTTTTTTTGACATGATCGGAGGGCTGATAGGTAATCTTGAAATATAACTTGAGTTAGGTAAAATGTTCAGCGACTTTGAGTTTCACACAGTCACACAATTTACAGATGACTTGAGTCAGGATAAAGTTAAGAGCTAAGTTGATAAGGATCAAATTAGAACCGCCGATGCAGTGTTGATCGTGTGGTTCATGTTTAATCTCAGAATGAAATGGTCAAGTACAAATATATCTCGAGTTTTGGCACAGGTCGTCGATGCAACAAAGATCTTGTGGTTGTCATGAAATATTGGAATAGATCCAGGGTTAGTTAAATAGTTTAGCGACTTGGAGATTACACAGTCGCACAATCTCTAGACAAGTCAGGGTTAAAATGAAGGTTAAAGAACAGTTAAAGGTCAAGAACAAAGATAGAGGTAAAGATCGATCAGTTTCAATTTAATCTGACAGACAACATATTCCCTTAGAAGAAAGATGCAATCAATCTAACCATCAAGGGATATCGCCTACGTGATGCGTGGCAGATCAGATTCTTGTGCCCGGGTAATTTAAGGTTCATCCATGACTATGTTTTAAAATGATGCTGAGGCATGATCTCGACCATTGATGTTGATTCCACACCACCTGTAGACCTTAGGGATGGAATATTTGAATATTTAAAATTGTTTCTCAGAGTTTCAAGCGGTGACATTATTTTCCAAGCTGTAGAGGCAGTTGGTGGATCGATCTGATCTTCTAGGTTGATTTATTGGAGTGGTATGGTGCTGAGGGGATGTTTTCTGTTGACTATTAATGTCGTGTGATAGTTTTAGGTTTTTCTATTCAATATTGTATACTCTTTGAAACCCTAGTCCACTTCCTATCACTTCTGCATTAATATTTCTAGCCAAGTGGCCATGGAGATCATATTGTATTTTTAGATCTTTTGAAGAAAGATTAAGTCGGTGGAGAATTGAAAGATAAGTGGGAATTAGATTTCAAGAAGGACAGATGTCAATTAGACCTGAATTCTAGGGTTTCCTTCTTCTATATATATCCCCCTTTTCTCTATTTTAAGGGTTTCTGATTCCATTCTATTTGAGGGGTTCCTGGTTTGGTTATGTTTCTGGTTTTCTCTACAAAAGTTTAGAGCAGGTTCCAAGTGTGGTACCTCTGTATATATTTTCTCTCTTCTATGCATATAGGGTGTTCTTGTATCCTTTATGTTTCAAGGAAGAACATCATTATAATAGCTTTCTTATGAATAAAATTCAGTATTGTTGTTCTGTTATCAAGTTGTCTCCATTATGTTTTTGAATCATATAAACTAGGGTATCCAGGGTATTTTACTTTTATCTATTGTAAGCCTTGCAATAGAGTTATTCAAGGGATAAACATGATTTAGGATTCGTATTCAAGTGTCTATGACATGGGGTATTAAGGATATTCCAGATTTGTCTTTCAGTGGATGCTGATTAATGTATTGTCTATTCCAAGGTCTCTTCCAAGGGGAGGGTTAAATGCTTTGAGTAGGGAATTACATATTTGAATACACAGGTGGATTCACAAGTAGAACTTGATTGATAGGGTATGGCTTATGTAAGGAATATATACATATAAAACTGTGTTGTTTTCCTTTGTTCATGATCTTTTGTGTAATGTTTTGTTTGACTCCATTTCCCATTGGATAAGGCACTGGTCTATGAAAGACTTTGGATATTTCAGAGATCCATTAATCGAAATATAAATTGAAAATCATTTCCCTTTCATGCTGTTTGAAAGAGTTGGGATAGTTCATGTTTTTAGACATACTCTATGCATGTGGGATATTACATAAGATTTGATAAAACAATGAGGTATTGGTTACCCAAAGGTTTGAAAACTATTCCACAGTTATATATTTGTAAGATATTGTTTGTCACAAAGGAGTTATGTGTGTGAAGATTAGGTAATACCCACCTTAGTGATGTGAAAATCAAAGTGTAGAAGGTCTTAGAACCTTGTCGATTGGACTTGTTTCTTTTCTTCTTTCTATTGAGGGTGTTGGGTTTGTATCCTAGGTTTGTAAACCCACAACCTGGTCCCAAAGTTTCATCTAAGAAAGGAGAGTGCAAGAAAAGATCCAACAAATCGGTGACTCTACTGGGAAAAGAAAAGTGAGGTTTTTAAGCTTATGAGGGAGAATTTTGTATAAATAAACTAAATCAATTTTGAGAGAGAGTTAGCCCATCCGAGTCACCAACAAATTGGCAACTCTTCTAGGGATAGAGAAGTAAAAATCTTGCTAAACTTTTCAAGGAATCTCTAGGGTTCTACTATTTATATAATTTGACCCATCGAAGTCACCAAAAAATTGGCGACTCTACTGGGGAATATCTATAAGAATTAGTAAAATCCATCCAAGAGTAAACAACAACATATATACTCATTGTGGATAAGAGAGCTTTATTCTCTGTTTAGTCAAAATTCTATGTCGAAGTGATATGATTGTTATAGAGTCATATGCTACAAAGAAGTATTCCTTTTATTCAAAGCGAGTCAAGTCTGTTCTGGCTATCATTGCAAAGTGTTTGAAAGTCCAAGTTCTTCAAAGATATATTTGTACTATCTCACAAAGTGGTGAGTGGCGACTCCGAGTTCTCTGAGTTTCACCAGTGTGCATGTTTGAAGAAAGACTACAAAGAAGGTGGACTTGCAGTGATGATAAAGAAGATGTTTGGGCTTTTATGACTAAAGCATAGTCAAGGGAGGAATAAATATGAGACCCTCTTTGTGGGATATGTTGAGAGTTTGCTGGTTTTGAAGAAGGTTAGAGTGGGGTGAACTGATCTTAGCTGATTCAAATTTGTCCTCTGCAAAGAGGTGGCGACTCTACCAAAGTCTTGAAAGGTGATTTGAAGGTGCCTTCAGATCAACTATTTTTGCAGCTTCTCCAATACATTCAAGTATTTTGTGTTTAAAATTGATAAATTTGTTTCCTTATTAAATGGTCTAAGCATTAAAACAAGGAACAAGGTGTGGTAAGAGGTTTGCATGTTTCAAGTTTCAAAATTTCATTTTGCAAAATTAAGTGGGAGCATGTATTAGTTGAAAAATGGAGGACATAGAGGTTAGAGATTCTGCTATGTCCAATTATGGAGGATCTATTCCAGATCTTGAAGAGGTTCTTGCAGATAATTTTTTTTTAATACAAGAGCTACAAGAACAAGTTATTTTGTCACTGCAAAGAAGAATGAAAAGATTTGTGGGAGAATCTGCACTTTATTTTTATATGAGGTTTTCTGCTACAGTGGAGAAGTATGTAATTCCTTTCTGTCCTCAAGAGTTTGTTTGGGTTAATTTATTTGTGGAAGTTTGTTTTCCTGATTCAATCTATTGGACAATCTCCTTGAGGGTAGAATACGTTTTGTTTGCCAGGAAGTGGATAGAAAATGTTGAAAATCTTAAGTCTGAGATTGCACATGAGGTTGTGCTTAGCGATATTGATGCAGGAGCATCCTGGGTGCAAGGGAAATCTTGCATCACCCAAAAATATGTGTTTTCTATTCAATAAGGGCTATTTTGTACAAAGCTGCTATTTTTGGAAACTTGCTATTTTTAGTAAGTTGGCCATTTGAACTCAAAATGTTCTAATTTTTTAGGTGAAGGATCATCTTAGTCATATAAGCATGCCAGTTGAGTTTCATTGCCATAGCATATGTATTGGCGAAGTTATTAAGGATTTACTGTTGATATTTTAGGGTGCGAAACCTTTGGGCTCAATTTTCAAGACCTTAGAGGCTCCAGATTGAGGTCGAACCCCTAGCTAACTAGCGCTTCGCATGTTAGCCATTGTAGATCGTGATCTCCCCTTTCTGGAAAGTGGTTATAATAGCCAATCAGAGCTACGACTCAAAAGTTATGGCTTCCGGAAGTTGGGCTACCTAATCTCATATTTTATAAATATTTAAAGCTGACCCTTTTGTAATAAAAGTGAAAAATAATTAAATGCTAAGGGTAGTCAGCATTAATGGCTAGATTTATGGAACCTTCTCGGGCGATGGAAAATTGCCTATTTAAGGAAGGCCCGTAGTCTTTTCTAGGGCAGTTCGGGGTGGTTATTGGAGGCTTTGTCCTATAAATTATTGTAAGGGATGCCCATGTGGCTTTTGATATTGTAATTCTTAAGTTTGTAATTCCACATTTGTGGAGCCAATAAGAAGCCAATTTTCTATTCTTGCAAATTTCTTTTGTTTCTCTCTGTTTCTATTGTGTATTTGTGGTATTAAGGGGAGTCCCCTTCATCAAGTGGTATTAGAGCGAGAAGTTCCTGAGTGTGTAGACAGATCGCTAACTGTGAGGTAGTTTGCACTAGGACCGTGGTTAGGGTTTCAGTGATAAGTACAAAAATACCTCCACAAAGGGAGCATGGCGGAAGAGCCAGAGGTGTGCCACCTGAGGTTAGAGCCCTCTAGAGACAAGTACAAGCATTACAGGAAGATATTTGCTGAGGCATGAATCTTTCCGTAAGAGAGGAAAGTGAGGATGAAGCTGAAGTAGAAGGAGATTTTTATCAGGAAGGAAAAATTATGAACTAAGAGGAGGAAAGGCTTTTCTGGGCCATTTCCAAGATCGGGAAAAGACCTAAGCTTGATGTTCCCACATTTTCTGGAAATATTAACCCAGAAGAGTTGATCAATTGGATCAATGAAATAGAAGAATATTTTGAGTATGAAGATATTGAGGATCCTGATAGGGTCAAATTTGAGAAGGCCCGACTGAAGGGTCATGCGAAGATTTGGTGGCAGGAGATTCAGTTGGAGCGAAATACAAGAGGAAAGGAGAAAATCACAAGATGGGATTGGATGGTGGATAAATTGAAGCGATAATTCATTCATGTTGATTATGAGCTTGGTCTACTGAAAAAAATGCAAGGTTTGAAGCAAGCAGGGAAATCTATCTAGGAGTATATGGAGGAGTTCTATCAAATCCTCATCAGAATAGGCCATGCAGAAGCCGACAAGGAGAAATTTTCCCATTACCTTAATGGGTTGAGGCTGAGCATTCATGAGGAGTTGAACTTGATCCAAATGAATAGTATTGAAGAGGCCTACCAACTTTCCCTAAAGGTAGAGGAAAAATTGAACAAGAAGTTTGAAAGCAGGCAAAGCGGAAGAGGTCGTGGTGGAAGATCTTATGGAGGCCAAAATGAAGATCAGAAAAAGAAGGACGAGACCAGTAGTAGTCAAGGTTAGAGGGGAAATAATTTCAATCAAAATAATAGAGATCAAAGAGGAAGAGGATGAGGACAAGGATTAGGAAGAGGAATCTTCCATGGAACATGTTTTCACTATGGAGAAGAAGGTCATAGGGTATATGAATGTCCTCAATGCCAAGGAAGGGCAGATATGAGAAATGATGGCTAGGCTAGAGTCACACATGTGGATTAAGATGCAAAATCATCTCATTTTGAAGATGCTGATGGAGGAGAAGTCCTAGTTAACAGAAGAGTCCTGCTGAGTGGTGAAAATGAACCTGAGCAAAGGAGGAGCTTGTTTTGCACTAGGTGAAAGTGTGAGAATAAGTGTTGTGATGTGATTATTGATAGAGAAAGTACTGATAATCTAGTGTCAGAAGAGATGGTCACAAAGTTGAAGCTCAAGAGATAGAAACACCCACATCCATATCGGATCACCTGGGTGCAGGATGACCACAAGGTCATGGTTAATGAACAGTGGCTAGTAAAGTTCAAGATTGGAAGGTACTATGTGATATCATACCTATGGATGATTGTCATATGTTGCTGGGAAGGCCGTGGCAGTTTGATAGACATGCTGTACATGATGGCTGTGCAAATACATATTCCCTAACAAAGGATGGAGTGCGACATAAGCTAAAACCATTGAAAAATACATAAGAAAAGGTATGTAGTAATGCAAGAATAACTTTTGTTGATGGAAGAAAATTTCTAGAGGGTATGAAGCATGAGAATATGTGTTTTTCCTTAATTCCAAAAGCTAGTAAAGAGGAAGTAGAATATATGCCTCTAGAAGTTGCAAATCTATTGAATGAGTTTCAGGATATTGTATTCGATAGTGTGCCTGATGGATTACCACCAGTAAGGAAGATTAGTCATTAGATGGACTTGATCCCAGGAGCTAGTTTGCCAAATAAGGCAGCACACAGAATGACACCAGCAGAAAGTGAAGAATTGAATAGACAAGTGCAAGAGTTGTTGTAGAAGGGTTTGATTTGTTAGAGCTTGAGTCCATGTGCTGTACCAGTAGTATTAGCACCAAAGAAGAATGGAGAATGGAGGATATGCATAGATTCTAGGGCTATCAACAAGAACATAATCAAGTACAAATTTCTATTTCCGTAGATGGATGATATTATGGACTGTTTGAGTGGAGCTGTGTACTTCTAAAAGATAGATCTGAAGAGTGGATATCACTAGATTCAGATTAGAGAAGGAGATGAATGGAAGACTGCCTTCAAGACAAAGGAGGGACTTTTTGAGTGGTTGGTCATGCCCTTTGGGATAACCAATGCACCAAGCACATTCATGCGGCTCATGAATGAGGTCTTGAAAGAATTTCTTGGTAAGTTTGTCATTGTTTACCTAGATGATATTTTGATCTTTAGTAAGACATTGGAGGAGCATCTAATGCATATTCGTAGGGTTTTGGAGAAGTTGAGGGAAGAAATTTTTTTGATTAATTTGAAGAAGTGCAGTTTTGTGAAGGAGTTAGTATATCTGGGATTTATAGTTTTGGCAGAAGGACTGAAAATGGAACCAGATAAAGTGCAAGCTATCCTAGAATGTAGAAGTTGAGAAATCCAACTTCACAGCTTGCCAAGAACACCTGCATGCAAAATACCTGTTGCAAAGAATGAAGCCAATGACAGAAAAAGTATAAACCCTTATATGCTCAAAAGTGAGAGCTGAAAATGTATTTAGAGAGAGTGAAAAAAAGAATTACAAACATTCAACCTTAAAGGTGAATGAAACCCTAAAAAAGGAAAAAGCTAACCTAAGAGAAAGCTTAAGTGAAAAATAGAGTATGACTAACTTAATAATTAATATCAACATGATATAATTAATAAGTAAGGAAAACTATGTACTCTAACACCCCCCCTTAAGTGAAGCTCAGGAGGTAAGCTAACCTAGCACAGCTATGAAAGCAAGAAATGGATCCTGGCAACAAGGCTTGATCAGATACCTAATACAAGGAAATCTCTGTGAACCAGAGATAAATGAGAAAACCCAGTGGGAAAAAATCCTCTCCAAAAAGAGATATAGAAAAGTAAGCAAGAGACAAAGAATGACTTCAAGAGACTCTCTCAAAGCCATGAGTACAATGCGTGCTGTCAACCCCCCAAGAGAGAGGGTCGAGGATCCAAAGCCCCCCAGAATGAAAGAACCCCTAGATCAATGAACAAACCACCATGACTCAAATACAAAGGAGTGAAAGGAAGTGAGTACTCAAGAGGTGACCTCCAAAGATGAGGTGTCACTGGAAGGCCGAGCTGATGCTCAAATGAGAAGACACAAGGATCTTGAAATGGAATCCCCAATGCAAGTGGTATGACAGGTGTGCTAACACTATCATGAGAGAGGAGATGAGTGTCCTCTATAGAATCCTCAACAACTGCACCTGGTGGCTCAATGAATGGAGCTGGAGGGTATGGCAGCGCTGAAGAAGAGTCCTGCTGAAGAGAAAGAACCTCAACAAGATGTGGTCTGGCAGTCACAACAATAGTCTCAGGAACAACACAGAGGTTCAAGTGACCTGATTGCACCACATGATGCTCTCACGGAAGAGGAGAGTGTAGCTTTGATAATGGAGATGGTGTACCAAAATGTGTGAAGGTGTAGAGACGGGTGGAATGATCAACTGTCCTTGTAGAAACAATGCCGCCTGTCACACTATCCTGAATGAAGATTAAATCTGGAGTGAACTCAACTGTCTTCCCTGATCCACTATGTGTAATCTAGTAAATCGAGAGAAGGTTTGCAGACAGAGATGGAACATACAATACATCATTGAATGTGCCATCCTAAATGCGTACATAACCTTTCCCACAGACTGGCATAATAGTGTTGTTCCCCATGAGAATGTGGGGAATAGGAGAATCCTCAATAGAAGAGAAGATCTCCAGAGAAGACGCCATATGGTGAGAAGCACCTGAATCAAGTATCCAAGGGACCTGTGAAGGGGATGCAATGGAAGCTCGTAATGCATGACCCTATCCAAAATCTTGTCCAGATGTCAAAGATGAGGCAGAAGTCTGAAAAGAAGACCCCTGTGAGGTGGAAGAGGATGGAGAGGAAATAATGCTCTTCTGAAGGAGAGCTTGCAAATCTGCAATCTGTTTCTCATAGCCATCAAATCTCTTTTAAAAACACTGTGACTCATCATGGGGCCCCTTCTGACAATAGGAACGTGTAGGGTTCTGAGTCTTCTATTTCTCATTCTTAGAAGAAGATGGTGGGCCAGTAGAGTGCTGAGAAGAGGAATTAGATATCTTCTTTGGCTTCAGCTTCTGTTTATCCTAAGACGACTTGGCAAGCAATGCCTGTGACTATGAACCTATAAGAGAATCCATCTGACTGAGCTTGGACTGCTCACAAGTTAACCTGTCATAGAAGGTCTCAAAAGAGGGCATAACATGATGTGTACCTAGTGCATCCATAGTGGAGTAGAAGGTAGAAGTGAAAATATGATAAGGGCCATGAAGCTTTGAGAGTATCAGAAAGATACACTCATCGTCTGACTTTGTTTTTCCAGCAGCCTGTAAAATAGATCGAAGAGACTTGAACTTCATCAGGAAGTCCTCAATGCTAGTGAATGATTTAGGTACCAAAGAGGTGAACTCTGCATCTATCTAGAGAACCCTGAACTGATTTATTATGCCAAACAAGGTGGAAAACTTGTCCCACATATCCCTAGGTGTGGTCAGACCATCCAGGTGGAACAACAACCCATCTAAAATATTCATGAAAATGAGGCCCATTGCCTCATCCATCCTATTTCTGTGTATAAGAGCCTCATAAGGCCTCTAAATAATTGATTGAATTGTATCTAAGTAGGACCATAAACCTCATGACATTAGGAGTCTAGTCATTTGTGGCTTCCATGTGTGGTAGTTATGTAGAGCCAGAATGATAATGGATGTGTCCGACATTGAGAGAATAAGATGGAAGTAGAAGGGTCTCTCTGAATTGAAAATGTAGAAAGAAATATGCACCCCCCACAAACTATCAAACTAACTCCCATACACCACAAGATGAAGCAAAAGAACAAAGAACCAGAGAAAAACCTGAGTTTTTGAAGTAGAGAAGGAGAAAAACAAAGCTTCAAATTTGACACTAAAAATAGGAGCTCAAATGGAAGAACCAGTAATCCAGACCAGTATCAACACGTCTGGCTTGGAAACACCTTTTCGGTGATATTTTATTTTTTGAAAACGGACACCGTATGCTCAAGTTACCACCAAAAAACCAAGTGCCCCTCTGAAAAATAACTCACTAGAAAAACACAGTCACTAGAAAAAAATTGATGTCCAAATGACCGTCACCAGTCTGCGAGAAAAAATTTGATTCCCGTCGGAAGGTTCATCGGAAAAATTTGCCGACCGCTAGAAAAAAGAATTTTCGCCAGAAATTTTGAAAATTTTGCCCAAAAAAAATTCTGGTTGTTGACGTCAGTCCTGACAGGCCGGTGGCTACCCCCGGTGGCAGCCGCTCCCAGGTGGTTCCTGGGCGATGTCACAGAGGCAAGCAGCGCCGCTGGTGGTGCGAGCAGCTCTGCTGGTTGTCAGAGGCCGGAGGGTGGCGCGCACCGGCAGGGGCCGAGTGCGAGCGGCTGGAGGGTGGTGTTGGGGTGGTGCGGTGGTGGTGCGCTCCGCAGCCCTAAATTTTAATAAAAAACACCTTTTTTTAAATTTTTTTTCTTTTCCACCTCATTTTTCATGCCTGTACGGCTCTAATAGGCCAAAATTTTTCCCTGAGGGCACGGTAACCAAAATTGTCAAACTTTATATGTATTTCGACTCTCCCAGGCCTTTCGAACGCAATGGTAGAGTCCATTTTTTCTCAAACAGCTCCAAAAAATAGCGTCTCCTTCAAAGTGACAGAAAAACCCTAGAGAAACTATGGCTATCATCTTCGAATCATGGCTTCAAAAAACCTTCAAACCAGGCAGCGACAGGGTGGCTCTGATACCATGTAGAAGCTGAGAAATCCAACTTCATAGCTTGCCAAGAACACCTGCATGCAAAATACCTGTTGCAAAGAATGAAGCCAACGATAGAAAAAGCAGAAACCCTTTTGTGCTCAAAAGTGAGCTGAAAATGTATTCAGAGAGAGTGAAAAAAACAATTACAAATATTCAACCTTAAAGGTGAATAAAACCCTAAAAAAGGAAAAAGATAACCTAAGAGAAAGCTTAAGTGAAAAATAGAGTACGACTAACTTAATAATTAATATCAACATGATATAATTAATAAGTGAGGAAAACTATGTACTTTAACATAGAATGGCCTACTCCAAGGAGTGCTACTAAGGTAAGATCATTTCATGGTTTGGCTATCTTTTACAGAAATTTTATCAGAAGTTTTAGCAGTATTTGTGGTCCCTTGACTGAAACAATGAGAGGGGATAGGAAAGAGTTTAAGTGGACTAAAGGGGCTGAGAAGAGTTTTGAATTGTTAAAACAAAAAGTTACAGAACAACCTATTTTAGCACTTCCTAATTTTAATAAGGTGTTTCAAGTAGACTGTGATGCTAGTGGTACTGGAATAGGAGCTGTTTTGAGCCAAGAAGGTAAAATTGTTGCATATTTCAGTGAGAAGTTAAATGATGCCAAGAGAAAATATTCTGTTTATGATCAGGAATTTTATGCTATAATTCAAGCATTGAAGAAATGGAGACACTACTTACTTCCTAAGGAGTTTGTTTTGTATATTGATCATCAAGCTTTGCAATATTTGAATAGTCAAGGAAAGTTGAATCAAAGACATTTGAAATGGGTTGAATTTTTACAAAGTTACACATTTGTTTTGAAACACAGGAGTGGAAAGTCTAACAGAGTTGTAGATGCTCTTAGTAGAAGGAAACTTTTGCTAATAGAGATAAAGATTGAGGTGGTTGGGTTCAAGGAACTCAAGAGTTTCTATCCAGAGGATCCTAATTTTGGTGAAGCTTGGAAAGCTTGTACAGAACCTGTTACTCTAGATAGAACAAAGTGGCTGGACTTCATCATTCAAGATGGAATGTTATTCAGAGGGAGCCAATTGTGCATTCCATGAAGTTCTATGAGGGAGAATCTCATCAAGGAGAAGCATAGCGGAGGATTGGCTGGACATTTTGGTCGAGATAAAACCCTTGCTCTGG
>MU223563.1:3190570-3256548 GCA_018584345.1 Thuja plicata | reverse complement strand
GAATGTTATTCAGAGGGAGCCAATTGTGCATTCCATGAAGTTCTATGAGGGAGAATCTCATCAAGGAGAAGCATAGCGGAGGATTGGCTGGACATTTTGGTCGAGATAAAACCCTTGCTCTGGTTAGCGAGAATTATCATTAGCCACAGTTGCAGCAAGATGTCAATAAGTTTTTACAGAGTTGTAGAGTATGTCAAATGGAAAAAGGAACAAAGCAGAATATAGGATTGTATCAGCCATTACCTGTATTAGAGAAGCCTTGGGAGGATATAAGTATAGACTTTATTCTTGGTTTACCAAGGACTTAGCGGGGACATGGTTCAATTTTTGTGGTGGTTGACAAGTTTTTAAAGATGGCACATTTCATTCCCTATAAGAAGACTAATGATGCTATTCATGTGGCTGAATTATTTTTCAAAGAAGTGGTGAGACTACATGGTCTGCCAAAGAGTATAGTTTCAGATCGAGACACTAAGTTTGTTGGATATTTCTGGCACCCATTGTGGAAGAAGTTGAAGACAGACTTGAAGTTTAGTTTATCACATCATCCACAAACTGATGGACAGACAGAGGTGGTGAATAGGAGTTTGGGGAATTTGCTGAGATGTTTGGTTGGAGATAAGCCAACAGGCTGGGATTTGATTTTACCACAGGAAGAATTTGCATATAATAATTTTGTCAATAGGAGCACTGGTAAATCACCATTCCAAATTGTATTTGGAAGTAGTCCCAAAAATGCTTTAGAGTTGAGGAAGATAGACAAAGGAGATATAAGTAGTGCCGAAGCTGAGGGTTTTGCAGAACATTTGAAGAATATCCATGAGGAGGTGAGGAAGCACATTACCAAGATAAATGCACAGTATAAAGCTAAGGCAGATGAGAGGAGGCATAAAGAATTTTAGGTTGGGGATGAAGTCATGGTTTATTTGCGGAAGGAGCGATTTCTAGTTGGTACATATAACAAGTTGAAAATGAAGAAGTTTGGGCCATGTAAGATACTGAAGAAGCATGATTTAGGAAATGTTTATGAGGTATAATTGCCTACTGAATTGAATATTTCACCAGTATTTAACATTGCAAATTTGACAGAGTACCATGAAGGGGGTGTTAAAGGCGAGGTCACAGAAGCACAATGGAGTATTCCAGCTACTACTTCAGCTACCAAGGAGATTGAAGATATACTAGATAGTCGTGTTGGAAAAAGCACAAGGAACAGGACATATGAAGAGTATCTGGTCAAATGGAGAGGATGACCTGTAGAAGATTCATCATGACTGACAAAGGATGAGGTTGACCGTCTTGGTTTTCCTCTACACACTTGAGACGTGATAGGGTCACTTCTCAAATTACCTTGGGTGTTTGATGTAGGAGCATCATAGGTGTAAGGGCAATCTTGCATCACCAAAAAATATGTGTTTTCTATTCAATAAGGGCTATTTTGTACAAAGCTGCTCTTTTTGAAAACTTGCTATTTTTAGTAAGTTGGCTATTTGAACTTAGAATGTTCTAATTTTTCAACTGAAGGATCATCTTAGTCATATAAGCATGCCAGTTGAGTTTCATTTCCATAGAATATGTATTGGCAAAGTTATTAAGGATTTACTGTTGAGATTTTAGGGTGCAAAACCTTTGAGCTCAATTTTTAGGACCTTAGAGGCTCCAGATCGAGGTCAAACCCCTAGTTGACTAACATTTCATGTGTCAACCATTGTAGATCGCGATCTCCCCTTTCCGAAAAGTGGTTATAATAGCCAATCGGAGCTACGGTTCAAAAGTTATGGCTTCTGGAAGTTGGGCTACCTAATCTCATATTTTGTAAATATTTAAAGCAGACCCTTTTGTAATAAAAGTGAAAAATAATTAAATGCTAAGGGTAGTTAGCCTTAATGGCTAGATTTCTGGAACCTTCTTAGGTGGTGGAAAATTGCCTATTTAAGGAAGGCCCGTAGTCTTTTCTAGGGCAGTTCGGGGTGGTTATTGGAGGCTTTGTCCTACAGATTATTGTAAGGGATGCCCATGTGGCTTTTGATATTGTAATTCTGAAGTTTGTAATTCCACATTTGTGGAGCCAATAAGAAGCCAATTTTCTATTCTTGCAAATTTCTATTGTTTCTATTGTGTATTTGTCGTATTAAGGGGAGTCCCCTTCATCAGATATTGTTCCTGAGATTGATGAAAAATATAATAATAAAGATAGGTCCAGTGGGGATGATGTCTCTTGCAATCATGATAGTGATGCTTTTTCTCAGACTGGAGTAAAGGATAAGGATGGTGAGATTTATGATAATAAAAGTGATGTTGATGGTTCTATAAGGGATGATCTCTCTTATGAAACTAGTAGTTACTCTCACCAGTTAACAAAATATACCTATGATAAACAAGAGGATCACATTAATGAAGATGTAGGTTGTTGTTATAATGATTCAAAGGAGCTTCAAGGTGTTGATGAAGGGGTATGCATTCCTTTATTAGGTTATGATGAATCCACTGATTTTTTTATTTTTGAATCACAAAGGTGTTCCTTATCAGTATAGGCAAGAGGATATGTGTGGCCAGCAAGGAAACAATGACAGTATAAATGAAATTTTTTCTCCTGACTCCATATTAGAAATGGATGAAAGAGATGACAATGTTTCACTTCATAGTGAACAAATTTCTGAGTTCCTGAATTGTGTATATCTCAGATGTTCAGGAAGGGATAGCTCTAAGTTATTACATCCAACACACATTGAGTTTGACATATAGTATGAGTCAGTAGGTTTTGATTTTGACATGTGTGATTCTGATTCTCCTTGTGTTTGTAATAACTAAGAGGGGGAGTGGGGGGGTCAATTAGTGGCCTCAAATTCTTATCCTTAATCTAACCACCAATCAAATAAACCTTAGATTATTATGTCCCTACAAGATGCATGCCATGAAATACTTATAATGATTAACTGTCTGTCGGTTTTCCTTGTCTGTCATTATTCTCCTTGATTACCGATAAGCAGTATAACTATTTATCAAAATACAGTAAATGTGCAGAGTATATCGATAAATCCAGAAATGCATATGTGAAATGTAAAATAGTAAATTAATAAACCATACACACATAACACATGGATTTTAATGTGGAAACCCTATTAAGGGAAAAAACTACTGGGACCGGTACCCCAATTTTTCACTCTTCTGAAGTGATCCCTGTTAAGAGCCAACCCTATTAAAGGTTACAAACACACTGTTAGGTGTTACCTTGTTAGATGATTTTACACATATAGGTTATCACTTAGTATCAGGCATCTAATGCTGCCATCCTTAAATCAGCCTCTCTCTTAGACTGTCAATAGGCACCAGGCATATCCAATGCTACTTTCATGAATCAACCCTTTTGGCACTCCTTGGGATGTACCTCAATATATAGAAGACTGTTAAGTCCTACTCTTTTAAGAGATTTGATGCTTCAATGGTTAAACTGAAATAAAATGACCTATTTATAATGCAACTTGAATTGCAGATTTTTAGATCTATTTATGTACATTACCTCTCTAATCAATGTATCAATTCAATTCTTTTGTACTCCATACTGTCTACTCTATGATGCTGTGCTCACTGTTCGTCGGTGTCTGCAGAATTCCTTATCTCTCCTTCAGCTTGATTGATCAGTATTGCATGAAGTTGTTCTTCATCAGTTTCTCTTCAGCATCCTCTTTTCTATTCACTCCCCTTAATCCCTTTTCCGTGAATGTGATAAGAAAATGAATTAAGCTTGTCTCTTATATAGACATAATATTCATTGATTCTTGATGTAAAAAAAAATCTAGCCAATCTGATTTAAAGCATAACTCCTGATTTATCTTATAGTTATCTTTATGCCAACTGTACAAATATTCTTTAAATCAATCACTTAACTCTGGTCGAATAAAACAAAGAAAACAACCAGTTAAGTCTATCTTCATCTCTTGCCAGCTAGATATTGTGTCATTTTCTGAACTCTCTGTTCCGTCGGTTAACTCTTCATTTAGTCGTCAGTTACAATTGCCAGTTTTGTCAGTGTGACTTCTAGTTAGCTTTGGGATCTCCGTCCATCGGGCAACTCTTCTTTTATCTTTTTGGGCATCCTGTGGTTTGCTTCATTGAGCAATACTGTCTTCTGCTCATCGAGTATCACTGTGACTTTTCTTCTTTGCCTTTATCGATGGTGTGCACTCTGTCAGTGTTATTGTTCACTTAGTGAATAGTTGACTTTTATGCATTGGTTCAAAGAATAAACTTTTCTCCATTGATTCTCTAAAGTCTTTTGGCATTTTTTACATGACCGTATAGATGATATCAAGTTGACATCAATGATAATACAAACCATAAACTGATTTAATGCCTTGCATTATCTTTAACTTAACATTATCAAACACTCAATTAGTTACATGTCATCAATATCTCCCTTTGGCATTGATGGAAACAAACTTATATTATCACACTATACTATTTCTAATACAATATGAAATACAATTGTTGAGATTCATCAAACTACCAAATAGTTTGTTTTGATAACCGATAAAAATGTTTGACTGCCGGTAAGCTCTATTTTAGTTTAGATTTGATTCTTGCAGCTTTCTGTTTACTGATGTGTTGAATCTTCTTCTTGTGTCAATTTCTCTCTTTTGATTGTTCTCTCTTTTGTGATGTCTTTTTGTCTTGTCAGCAACTCTTCCTTTTATTAAATTCTTCATATAAATTCTCTCCCTATGGATATGATCTCTCCCTGTTGGAGTAATCTGATAATGGATAATCTTTCTTCTTTTTCTGAAGACTATGATAATATGGATACTTTCTCTCCCTTTGACAACAATGCCAAACAAATATATGACATTAATGTCAATTGATCTTTTCTCTTCCATCCATAATATATTCCTTGAATTTCCCTTATCCATCAACAATATGCTCTGGTGCTTAGTTCTGATATATACCTGTCTATATATAGATGTAGCTTTGAAGTTCTTCTCTTTGCTTGCATCAACATGAATGATATTATGATAATAAGTAGGCTGATGCAGACTTTAGTCTTTTACTGACTGGTAGACAAGGTTTTGACCCCTAGTCTCTTTCTCAGGTACTCAAATGTATCTTTGGGCAGTGGCTTGGTGAAGATATCAGCCAAATGTTCTTTTGATTGCACATACTCAAGTATCACCTCTTTTTCTTGAACTTGTTCTCTCAAGTAATGATACTTGATGGCAACATGTTTAGTCTTTGCATGCATGACTGGATTCTTATAAATTTTTATTGAACTGGTGTTATCACAATAGATAGTCACTAGTTCTAAGATCTTCATATGCATACCTTCCAGCAACTGTTTGATCCATGCAATATTTGAGCAATTTGCAGCAACAACAACATATTCTTTTTCTGCAGTAGACTGTGAGATGCATCCCTGCTTCTTGATAATCCATGTGACAAGTCTGTCACCCATAAAGAATGCTCCTTCAGTTGTGCTCTTCCGGTCATCAAGATTTTCAGCCCAATCAGCATCGGTAAACACCTTTAGTTAAAATTTTCCTTCTCTTTTATACCACAAGACAAATTCCTCAGTATTCTTCAGATATCTGAGAATTTTTTTTTCAACAGTCATATGTGATTCCCTGGGATTAGCATAAAATCTAACAACAATTCCCACTGCATGTGCAATATCTAGTCTAGTGTGTACAACATACATGAGTTTTCCAATCATTGATCTATACAAAGTCTAATTTACCTGTGTTGTCTTGTCTTCTTTTATCAACTTACATCCAGTAGCCATTGGTGTTCCAACTGGTTTGGAATCTTCCATCTTGAATATTTTTAGGACTTCTTTGATGTACTTGGATTGTGTAATGAAAATGCCTTCTCCTTGTTGCATGATCTGGAGACTAAGAAAGAACTTGATCTCACCAAACATAGAAATCTTGAATTCTGTGCTCATTTCATTAGCAAATGATTTGCATAGCATATTGTTGCCTCCAAATATGATGTCATCAACAAATATTTCAGCAATCAAAGTATTAGCATCAGTATCTTCCTTCAAATAAAGATTACTATTTTTACTAGTCCTTACAAATCCAATACTTATTAGATAAGAGTGAAGTCATTCATAGCAGGCTCTTCGAGCTTGTTTCAATCCATACAAGGATTTTTGAAGTCTACATTCCATGTCCTTCTTGTCTAGATCAACAAACCCTTCTGGTTGTTCAATTTATACCTCTTCTTCAAGTATTCCATTTAGGAATGTTGACTTGACATCCATTTGGTATACCTTGAATCATTTATATGCAACATACGCAAGAAATATTCTTACTCCTTCTAGCCTAGCAATGGGTGCAAAGGTATCTCCATAGTATATACCTTCCTCTTGTGAATACCCTTTGCATACTAGTCTTTCTTTGTTCCTTGTGACTTCTCCATTATCATTCAGCTTATTTCTGAATATCCATTTTGTTTTGATGACATTCTTGTCATCTGGTCTTGGCACAAGTGACCATGTTTTGTTCTTCTCAATCTGCTCAATCTCATCATTCATATCACTTATCCATTCCTCATTATCTAGTGCAACATTGACAAATTTTTTCTCAAACTTACAAATTAAACAATTTGAGTTTAAAGACTTACTTCTTGTTCTTGTACGAGCTTTCTTATCTCTTATCATCTGGACCTCTGGATGGTTTCTTCTTACATATCTTGCAAGTATAGGTACAATTTTTTGTCTATTAGCTTGATCATTTTTTTGACCTTCATTCTGTTCTTCATCACCTTGCACATTATTTTGATCATTATCCCGACCATCAGTATTTTTAGCCTGATGCTCGGGAGCAATGTTTTGTAGCTCAGGGGCTTTCCATTGTTGGTGGGGTAGAGTGTCAAGTTCCTCGATGTAAGTGAACTTATTATAGTCCTCTGGTTCTTTAGTTCTTTTCTATTCATTCTTCTCTGCAAATTCATCTATCTTTACATTTGCACTTTCAATAATTTTGTTAGAGGCTTTGTTTAGACATTTGTAAGCTTTGCTCTTGGTAGAATACACTAGAAAAATTCCTTCATCATTCTTAGAGTCAAGTTTTCCATTTCTATCATCTTTTAAGATATAACATTGACTGCCAACAACTTTGAAATAACTCACATTAGGTGTGTATCCATACCATAGCTCATAAGGTGTCTTCTTGGTGTCTTTCTTCAGTTGTACTCTATTCTGTGTGTAAACAACAGTATTGATAGCTTCCCTGTGTTGACAGGGTTTTGCTGACCGGGTCCGCCAACAGTCATAAGTTCTCACCGGGATCTGAGGAAATCGGCCAACTCCGCCTGCAAAGGTTGTCCGGGGGAAATAAATCCTCCGGGCCTTCAAGCACCTGGGTGTCAGGTCACGACAGTACGGGGCTCGATTGGGAGAGGTGACTATTTTCGAGGGGGATAGCTGGTTACTTCAACTCATTCTCCCGGAGATTCAGAATGGTAAGGGTTTTCTGGAGCATTCTACACTTAGCGAATAAAACGAAAAAGATCCTGCAGGGTTAGAAACATTTATCTAACTACAGTCATGCTGAAATGTCCGGAACATCAACAATACTCTGAAAGACTACACTAAATACCGAAGAAATACACAACCATCAGTTAGCATTTTATCAGTAGCAGAATAAAGAGGTCGTTAATCTACTTTAACATATCAGAGTAGAGGACATGCAGAACATTAAAACATGAAATACCATTAACTTAGAAGCAGGGACGCTAACAACATCATTGCCAAGAATCCTTCCTTCTTCATTAAAGTTTAGTCCAGCAAGCACTGGTGCGTGATACAATAGTGGCTCCAGGGGAGCATCTAAGTACCAAGAACAGAACAATGGAGCATTGAGCTTTGCAACTAAAATCAGAAATCACTTTGCTATTTCTTACGGACAACAAAATCATCAATTTCGCCGACCCTTAGAAATGGGCCGATTTGCCTATTTATACAACTCTCTAACCCTAACCCTATTTTACTGTGCTTCAATAAAATACAATATCTGGGGGCCGGTACTACCTGCGCCACCCTACAAAATACCTGAAGACGGAATAGGTCTTCCATGACAGAAGAAGAAGACAAAAATATACATCAGAAGAATCAGCCTCGGGAAGAGAGCCAAAGAGAAGAAAGAAGGAAGTAGGTCCCCCGGGGATCGAGGCTACATGCCTCATAAATGGGAAATGCGGTGCCATGTCTCCAACGTGCCAGGTGTACCTTTGAATGGCACCTTAAGAATACCACCCTGTCAGAAACCAACTGCCGAGCCAATGCCTCTTGATGTGGCCAACTACCTTCTGACAGTCTTATTAACTACTTCTAAAAGTGACCGGTCGACCTTGGGGACCGGGAGACAGGCCACTTCAAAGAATACAAAATTTTGGATCCAGAACTCTGGGATCTGGGAACTTATGTCCCCAAAAGAATAAAGAATGCTTAATGCTCAAGTCCCCAGTTCCCGGAGAACGCTCAAGGCTGTTTATTATTGTTGAAGGCCTGAAGGATGCAGAAAATGCCATCTTCATCAATCTTTCTTAGGCTAGCCCTTCTGTGCCTGGCCACTTCAACTTGTTCCCCCAGGTCTGAAACATTATTTCTGAACTCATCTGCCATCTTTGCGGCATCATGGCCTTTAAACACCATTTTGGACAGTTTCGCCATTCGGGCCCCATCCATCCCCTCCGGGGATTGATACCGAGATGCCATCATTTCATCAAAATTCCTCAAAACTGACTCCTCGGGGGTAAAAGTATTTGTACCAAGGGGATCAACCCTGGAAGCCTTTATTACAAATGACTTGTACAGATTGGAAGAATACTTCACTGTGTTTACTTTTTCCTGTCAGGACTCTACTAGTTGCTTGGTTACCTCCAATGTGAGGTCCAGTCTGGAGTGTTGAGCCCTTACGAAATCAAATGATTCCTCACCCAGAATTTCAGATTCAGAAATTATGTCTTCCCCCAGGGTGAGGAGCTCTTCGAGCTCTACCTTCCACACCTAGTAATTCTCGGTGTCACTCTCCCATTGCTCAATCAGTGCTTCTCCCTGGTAC
Organism: Thuja plicata; assembly: GCA_018584345.1. NCBI lineage: Eukaryota > Viridiplantae > Streptophyta > Pinopsida > Cupressales > Cupressaceae > Thuja > Thuja plicata. The sequence continues at coordinate 3,247,489 of MU223563.1, read as the reverse complement.
ATAATCTGTCGGGCCGTATATAAATCTGGGAGAGTGGCTGCTAGGAAACGCCAGGTGTTTCCTATCTGTAGAGCGACCCATTCGTCTACTTCCTGGGCCTTCTTTTTCATTACCCGCAGGGAGTCTATGTCGCTCTGCGGTAATTCCTCTGATGTGGAGGTTTATGGAGGGGCGGCGTTGATGGGTCGGGCCAGCTCTACAAGCAACCCCATAAGGTTTGCATTTTTCTCTTTCTCCGCTTTGAGCCTCTGGGCCTCCTTTTCATATCGGGCCTCCACTGCCCTTGCTGCCTCTTTAAGAAAGTCCACTTCGCCCTGCTTTCCCCTTTTTCCCAAGGATACCTCTGTGATATTATAATCCGCGGGATCTGCGGTCGCTTCATCGGCATCTGGGGGAGACGTTGCTACTACTACAACTGTTTCTCCGCCCGACCCAGTCTGAAGGGTATGAACTGTCTGGGCCTTCTTCATTTTTGGCGGGGCCTGGGCTAAGGCCATCATTTCGGCCAGGGAGAGAGGGACTGTCGGAGCGAATTGGGATTTTCTTTTCCTTTTTTCTGCCAGCAATGGAGGCGGGAGAGGTGGCCTTCCTGCCAGAGTTTTTTCTATGGATTCTCTCCCGGTGTCCAGTGGCGGCTGCTCCTTTTCAACATGTACTTTCTCTATTTCTCTCCCTGCCAGAACCTCTTCTTCAGCAACATTCTTTTCAATTTCTATTTCCTCAGCCTGGTCCCGGATGTCAATTGATGTGTCTAAACCCTGGTCGGCTTCCTCGGGGATTTCTTCTTCATGCTGCTGCTCTTCTTCTTCCTCATCTGTTGGCAATAGGGGAGGTATCGGGCCAAGATTTAAAGTTTGGGCCGCTGTGATAACCTGCCCAAAGGTTTCCCCCGGGAGTGGCCTTGGGAACACGGCGGCTGGGGTTACGGTTGATCCCAAAGATCCGGATTCGGGTTCCCCAGCGGATGCCATCTATTCACTTGGTGGCTGTTGGTCCACTCCCGGACCTTCTGTTCCTGGGGCCCCAGAGCTAACCTTCGGTTCTGGCCTCTTTTCTTCTGTTTGCTTCTCTTCTTATTCTGCAGCTTCTAATTCCAGGTCCTCTAGATCCACAGCCTCTTGCTCTTGCTCCGGGACTTCCGTCTCTGCTTGTGTATCATCCCCTTATAGATTTCCAAACTCATCGGCTGCAAATACATTGAACTCCTCCTCCGGAGGGGGACTGGCTGGGATGTCTGCCTGCTCTGTTTCCTTCTCCGGTTCCGGGGAACTGGAAGAAAGGATTTCCACTTCTTTGGGGAGGGAAGCCCTTGGCGCTGGTTTTACCTTGGGCTATTTGATGTGCTTTCTCTTCCTCCTGGTGATCAGAGGCGGCCCCGCATCGGCTATTGCTGCTGCCTCCGTGGGATCCACCCCTATCGCCTTCACCATTAAGGCTACCAGCGATGGGGAGGAAGGAGGATGAATTGGTCCGGCCATTAGTGGGGGAGTGGCGAGCCTTGTGATCAACTGCTCCCTCATTTGCTGGGAGGCTGCCATAGATTGCTTGATCTGCTCCTGAATGGGGACTTCCTGCGCGGTGGGTGTCGCAGCTATCCCCTTTCCTTTGTTTGCGCCTTGTGTGGAAGTCTCGGCCCATGGAGTCAATTTTGGTACCGGCGGCGGTGTCACTTTTGGTACCGGTCTAGAGGCTAGGCGTAGACTCCCGGGGCACGCCCTCTTAAAATAGGCATGACTTCGCTCGACTACTTCCCGAGTGAAGTCCTCAATCGTATGCTCCTCCCGGGTGGCCCAATTCATTGTCGGTAGTGGCATTTTGTCAATCCCCTTTTCTTTGTACTGGGGATCTATGGTGGGGACGTCGTCTGAGAAGCCTGGTGGGAACCTCCAGAGCTTTAGCTCTTGCATCATTCCGGCCGTCATTCTATCATAATGGCGGCTGCGCACATCCATGTCATCCTTGCGATCTGCCCAGAAGTCTTCCATGTGTGCGTGGTGGGGCTCCGAAGCCCGGGGCAGTGCCGTTGCAATTCTTCCATGCAGATCAAAATTTCTCCGCGCCAGATAAAATTCCTGCAAGTTATAACATTTCAATTCATTGTCTACCTCCTTCGCGGTGGCCAGATTGCAAGTGTAGTTCCCACAGGAGATTGGGAATGAAACGTTGGGGACCTTCTTGTGGGCCAAGAGGGTATGTAGCTCCATCATCTGCCAGAAATATTCCAGCAGCACGATCTTGTCCCCGCAATGCTTGGGCAACAAGTAGGGTTTCCCGGAGAAGCCAACGACCCTAATATATGTATGCTACTGGAATTGAATGTAGTAGTGCCCATAAATACTAACCAATTTCATCGCCTCAGTAGACAGGCGGTACCTGGCATCCCAGGTAGGTGTGAGCAGATGGTAGTAAACAAAGGAGTCATTTACCCGGTAGTAACTGGGGAAGCTGGCCTCCCATTGAATCTGTGGGAAATGGTCCCACGGTGCTTTCTATCCTGGGCCAATCCCGAGGATGCCATTTGTAAGCAGGCCATTGGAGTGGGGCCTCTGTTGGGCTAAATCCCAGAAAACATAAGAAGTCATGTAGAACTTCTTCTTCTGGTTCAATTGCAAGAACTGGGAGTCGACATGATTGGAGATTATTGTCGCCCAGTCGAAGAATTCTCCCTTAGTGGAGATGCCCAGGAGGAAATAGTACATCCATTTTGCAAATTCCTGGGCGGAGGGTTGCCCAAATACCCAGGCCAATGCTATCATCCCCATTTAGATGCTTTCCTTGAATTCAGAGCGGGGGATATCTATCTTCATTCTTTTTGGATCCCTCTTTGGGACCTTGAGCCAATTGGTGTTCATGTACACCCAGGTAGCATCCTCCAGTTGATTAAATTGTTTCAAGGCATCGATCCTTGTGACCACTGAGGCCCTATCAAATTGCGGGATACCCAGGCCTGCTTGGAAAGTAACTGGGTCAAGGGACACTAGTGGAGTGGGGAATCTCATAGGCTCTGCAGCTGCTAACATAACGGCCCGGACAGAAGAGTTATAGTTGGCAGCCAGGGTTAGAACAAGCTTCGGAGACTGCATGGAGCATGGGAAGCAAGCTGCCTTGAGGATTTCGGAACCTCCGATGTTGGCTGCTAGTTTATCTCTAGCCTGTCACTGGATGTGCATTATCTTTACCAGGGCCTGCATCTCTGCCCAGGTCCCGACACTGGTGTCGGTCATCAATTTTACCTTGGAATCAATCTTTGAGCCCAAAATCTCCTCATCCTACACAAACTTCATGGTGAGGGGCAGCTTTGCCAGGGCCTTCTCTATTTTCGACTTTGCTGCCGCCCTGGTCTCGGTTGTAGTTGGTAATTCCGGATTCCCAGGAGGAGATGATGCGGATGCCTCATACATGTTTGTAAGATGAAGTCCGGACCTGCGAGACAAAGCGACCGTCAGAACATATTTATTAAAATAAAATAATTACTCCGGGGGTCCAGAGATCTTACCACCACACCATTCACTTTTCCTGAAAAGTTAGTTTTACGCATAAGTATCTAAAAAGAAAAACACGAACTTAGGATTTTCATTATATCTCCGGGTCCGGGAAATTTTATCGCACTTGACGAAGACATAGGATGAATGGTGGAAAGAGGCCCGAGGCCCGGAGAAATGACTGTTAGCAAAGAAGAATGTGGAGGCAGGTCCACGTGGACACCACGTGCACTAGCATTGAATGGATGTGATGGCACTGGCGGTGGAGCCAACTGTTTGAACGCATGAAAAGGGAAAGCCACTTGGCCAAAAGTAATTGCGCGCATGGGAAATAAATGAGGCTCTGACAGCCTTGATGGAGGAGAGAGAAAATTGCCTGTTTGAAACCGGCCGAGAGCCGAGTTTCAAACAGGTGGTTTTCTGCCTTGAAAATAAGCTTGAAGGCAAAAAACCAGAAGCAAAGGTGACTCGACCAGCCTTTCGAGCCACCCGAAAGGATACACATAGAGCCGAGGGGTATATACATGGAACGGAGGAGATATACAAGGGTTATCTACAGATATACACATATATACATGAATATACACACGGATGACTCCCGCGAGAAAACCAAACAAGGCAGAAACAAATACATACAGCCATTTACATTATTTACATGCTACTTATAGAATTTACAGACAAACAACCTCTGCACAGGAGGCGAACAACCTCTTGGCAGAGCCGACCCACCAACGGGCGGCAGAACCAAAAGACAAACAAGCCAAACACGACAGAGAAACAAAGCAAAACGAAAATGAAACCAAGCAAACCCAAGGAAAAACCAGAAAATAGAAGCAAAGAAGAGAGGAGGAAAGGAGAACACCAACTTGAAAATGCAGAAGGCGGAGGAAAGGAGAGATTACCGAGAGAACTCTGCAACAACTTGAGTCATTAAGCTACCAAGATCACCACCATGAAGCACTTGCGTATGTCTAAGAACAAAAGAAGGTGTTAAGCTTTGATTATCACAAAATCTCTGTAAATGCTCTGCTAATCGCTTTGAAAATGCTCTATTTTTCTCTAAGTGCTCGAAGGTTTTAATCGTGGTAAGTGTGACGATGACAGGTAAGTCTATTTATACCCACGGTGAAAAAGAAATCCTCCTCCTTCCGGAGATTTTAGGTCAGGCGTAACCTCCAGACTCCGGGCTCGAGGATTCCTTACGATGATGTTCTTAAGACTTAGGAACATCATCGCAAAAAATCTCGACGTCCGGAATCCAGCTTCCTACAAAAGATGACCTCCAGGATCCGGGATCCCGGAGGAGAAAAACAAACCAAGAAAACAACACACACCGGGGAAGAAAACCCCGGAGAAAGAAAGCAAAAAGGAAAAGAAAGACAAGGCAAAGCCACAGCAAAAAAGCAAAGCAAAAGAAAAGAGAAAAAAAAAAAAGGGGGACCCAACATTTTGCACACAAAATATAGGGACGGAGATGCAGGGCATAACAAATGGCGACTATCTGGGAAAAATGCCTTAGCACATTTGAGAACCATAGAATCTCTGGTTGGCACAACTGGAACAAATCCATCTCCCGAAGCATTTGACAAGCAGAGGGCAGCGTATCCGAGAGAACCTAACCACATCGGAGTCAGTCCGTAGCCTTTCATCAGTGGTGTCGTGTGTGCTTTGGAAGGAAACCAAGCCAATGACCTCTGGGAGGAATAGAGAAGCGGTACTAATTACATCGAGCCAGTTATCAATTTGATTACTTTCCCCCGGAGACCAGAGTTTTATCCCGCTTTTCCTCTTATTATTTTATTTCCAGATGGGGAAGGCGGTACTTCTTTCACCATTGAGCCTAAGCTTAGCTAAAATTCAAATGGCGGTACTTCTTTCACCTATCCACCTATATTTAGATATCTGGAGAGGATAAAACTCTGGACCCGAGAAGAATTTCTTTAGATTTTCAGACGTGGATCAACCAACTAGTACAGCTGATCTACCCTCGACGTGTCTGATTACTTGTTCCTTATATTATTATTGTTCACTGATGGCCAGACTCCCGGAGACAACACCCAATGGAGATTGCTCGAAAATGTGTCATAACCTGCAAACAATCTCGGAGACCGGGTTGATTCCACCGTGATAAAGATAGATTCTAAAGTTCACCATGCCGGAGGTATTGCACCAGAGGCCAAAGTTATGCGAAGCATTCTAGTTCCTACGAGATGGAACAAAACGCTGGGACCAAAAGAAAGCCGAAAGAGAAAACAAAGACAACAAAAATAAAAGGAAGGGGGAGACTGCCCCGGAGGACAGCCGACAAAACTATTTACAAGGGGATACTTACATATAATACAACTTTGGACAAACTTACCCTTACTCGAAGTAATGTTTGAGAAACTGCCCATTAACAGGCAATGCGACAGGTTGTCCAGTCAAGGTGTTAAGGCGATAAGTATTTGCCCCGCAGATTTCTGAGATTAAGTATGGTCCGAGCCAGAGCCGTTGGAACTTGGTATACTTTCCTTTCTTCTCCCGGGCCTTGTCTCACAACAGGACCAGATCCGAGATCTGAAAAGCCTTGTATTGGGCTCTTCTGTCAAACCATCATTTTACTACTGCTTGATGACGCGAAAAGTGCTCAAGGGCCACGTCTCGCTGTTCTTCCATTCGCACCAGATTCAAAAGTCGAACCTCCACAATGTTGTCACTGTTGTTGAATTCCTGCATGAGCTGTAAAACCAGGATCTGTAAGTTGACTGGGAATACAGGGTTCTGACCATAAACCAAGTGGAATGGGGATGTCCCCAGGGCGGCCTTAATACGAATGCGATCCGCCCAGAGGGAAAATTTTAGTTTTTGGTGCCAATCCCAGGGATTTTGTTCTAACAAATATTTGATCACCACAAGTAGATTCTTGTTCGTTGATTCAGCAACGCCATTTCCCTGAGGATAATAGTTGCTGGAGAACTTCAGTGTGATCTTTTGGTTGTAGGTCCATTCGAGTAATTATGCAGAAGAAAACACTGGACCATTGTCACATACTAAAGCAAAGGGCATTCCAAACCTTGTGATGATGTTTTCTTCCAAAAACTTGATAACTACGTCCGCCGTGTTGTTTTTGCAATGGATAGCCTCAGACCACCGAGTACATTAATCAGTCGCAGTAAGGATATATCGGTGGTTGGCAGACGAGTTGGGGTTGATCTCCCCTATGAAGTCAAATTCCTACTGGGCAAAGGGTCTAGCCTCGTAGACTGGTTGCAGAGGCATGGCTGGGTTACGCTCCTGATGTGCTTCAGTTTGGCAAGTATGGAATTTTTTGACATGAGCGTAAACATCCTTGAAGATACAGGGCCAATAGTATCTGGCCCAAAGAATCTGATGGGCAGTTGCGTCGGCTGAACCATGCCCGGTTCCAAACTATCCGTGGAATTCATCAATTATTTTTACAGCTTGGTCTCTATCGATGCACCGGAGGTACACTCCCTCATAGTTTCTACAGTAAAGCGCAGAGTTTTTGATCATGAAATAGGCACTTTTCATCCACAGGGCGCGGCGTTTGTGGGGAGGTAATCCCTCCGGGCATCTGTTGTTTAGCAGCAAGTATACCAAATCGGTATACCACGGATCCTGGGTAATGGACTCCACTGTGTAAGTATGACATTCTATGTGGGGAGTCTTCTACGATTGTTCGACTTAGTCCCTGGCCTCGGACTATTTTCATGGGCTGCATCTCCAAATCGTACTCCTGGAGGATGGCCATCCATTTCCCCCGTCTCTTGCCTAACTCACTCTGCATCAGTAGAGATTTGACAGCCTGGTCCGGGATGATAGCATGCACTTTGCTCCGGAGAATATAATGCCAGAATTTCTTCACGGCGCGAACTAGAGCAAAGGCCTATTTTTCCAATGATGAATACCGGACTTCAGCATTCTTAAAGGGGGAACTCATGAAATAAATTGGTCACTCCTCCCCTTTAACCTTTTGGGTCAATACTACCGCGGCAGAATGCGGCAAAGCAAATGAGTAAATGTAAAATGAAAGGGAATAGTCTGGACTAGCCAGGACAGGTGCTTCCGTTATCGTCTGTTTAATCTGGGCGAACGCCCGCTTTGCTTCAGGACTCCACTCAATTTTGGTATCATTTTTCATCATTTCATTGAGTGGTTTGACTATTTCTGCGAATCCCGTGATGAATCACCGCACGAAGTTGATTTTTCTGAAGAAGGATCGCATTTCTTTCTTGCTACCAGGCATCTGTAAGTTCAGCAATGCTTCGACTCTATCAGGGTCTATGGATATACCCTTCTCAGAGATGATATGCCCAAGAAACTTCCTCTCAGTGACCCCGAATATACATTTCTTAGGGTTGAGGGATATTCGATACCGGCGACATCTCTCGCAGATCTGAGCAAGGTGGGTGCCGTGATCACGCCTGTCCTGGGAGAAGACGGTCAAATCATCCATGTAGATGATTATGCATCAATTTACAAGGCCCTCAAATGCAATGTCCATGGCCTTCTGAAAAGTAGCCCCTGCATTGATCAACCCGAAGGGCATTCTTCTATACGCAAACGTTCCCCACTTGGTGGTAAATGCTGTTTTCTCTCTATCCTCATATTTGACCATGACCTGGTTGTATCCCGAATATCCATCTAGGAAAGACATCATCTGGGATCCATTCACTATTTGTAACACCTCATCCAAGGAGGGGAGAGGGTGATTATCTTTTTTAGATGCCTTATTCAAATTTTGGAAATCCATGCAAAGGCGGATCTCACCGTTCTTCTTCCTGACTGGGACCAGGTTGGCAACCCACGTAGTATGCCAGATTGGAAAGATTATCTGGGCTGACAGTAGTTTTTCTACCTCTTGACGAATCAGGGGCTCTATCAGGGGGTTGACCGGTCTTTGCTTTTGCCGAAAGGGCTTAGCGTCAGACTTCAGGGGAATGGTATGAGTCATGATGGAGGTGTCATACGTTTTTAAATCTTCATACCCCCAGGCAATTACATCAATGTATTCTCGGAGAACCGCGAGAATCTTCCCCTTTTCCTCAGGGGAGAAGGAGGTGCCTACGTGGATGATTTTCTCTTCACCAGGCTGGCCGATGTTAACTTTTTCAAACTTTCCTCCTTCAGGGGAGGATGATACCTTCTCACGGGCCCGAGGGTCCGAATCAAAGATTCGCTCTAATGCAACCATCCCCTTGGGGATAGTGTTGGTGGGCAAGTCCATGATTCCATCATCTTCTTCAGCCTGCCCAGTATCATCATGGTCTCGTTCCTCCACTATCTGATCCTCAAAAACACCAACATTGGCCATGAAGGCCAGGATATGTTGATCGTCCTCAAAAATCTGAAAGTGAGTAACATTGTCTGGGATGGAGGGGGTGGGGACCATCTCAACTGAAAATCTTCAGAGTTGTGAGCCGGCCATCGGCTCACGGGTGCTGGCTGAAACAGCTAGGGCATCCGGGACATAGTTCCATTGCCAGGGAATAAGGTCGATGCTAAAGGCATCAAAATCTTCAATAAGGCCCCAAGCCCGGTTGCGGTATGCGGCCAACCTTTTGTCATGACATGTATATTGACTCCGGACTTGTTTAACAACCAACTCTGAATCACCTAGAGCCTGGAGGCGGGTGATACCTTTCCTTAGTGCGAATAGGTGTCTAAGGACCAAGGCCTCGTACTCCGTGACATTGTTTGTACAGTTAAACTGCAACCTATAGGACGCAAGGAAGGATTTCCCTCACGGGTTTATTAATTCTACCCCGGCCCCACAACCCTGTTTGGATCGGGACCCATCGAATTTCAGGGTCCATAAGTCGTTGTTTGTAATCTGGGGCTGGGGAGGGGAAGTTTTCTTTGGATTCTTGGTGGGAGACTTGGGGATTTTCTCCCGGACTACCGACGTAAAAGTGGGATTTATCCCCGGAGGAGTTTCGATTAGTGATTCCCCAGGGGATGGCACCAAAGGAGTGCATCCCGTAGAAGTACTGGGTCCCGGGGAATCGGTTGTATGTTTACTCTGGAAGATATCGAGTTGTCGGGTAGAGATCGATAGAAATGGCTCACACTCGTGCTTTGAATGTTTTTGGTAATGCACTCGGCACCACGTGCCGGACAGGAGTGTGGCAAGGGTCGCTGAGGGGCCCTGAGAGTTATCTGCAACTCTCACCTTTTCTTCCAAGTCTTGTGCTCTTTGCAATACTACGGGATCCTCTCCAGGGATGAAATCAAATGTTAAGCTTTCAAGAGGTCGGTACACCCCCAGAGAAGACTCAGAGAAAAGGACTTCATTGACCCTCCCAACTTTGGTAAGGGCCTGTTTCATCTGAGGTACGCTTTCGACCCGAATCTGATTGGATTCTCCTTCCCATGGAAGCCATAAGTGGGTGAAGTCGGTTGAAAAGTATCCATTCAAGGACTTAGACCAATTCTGACTCAGCAACATCCCATAAGTCTCTGGGATATCCACCACTTGGATGTCAATGATGCTGGCTATCCTGGAGTTCTAGATAAGGTGTATCCGGACGTTCTTCAGTTCTCCCACCATCTTTACAGCAGTCTTATCCAGTTGGATCACTGCGCCATTAGACGGGGTGGGGTGGAGTCTGAGCTTCTGACAAATGGATAAGGGCATGATGTTACCCGAAGCTCCGAAGTCTACTAAGCAGTTGTGTATGTTCTTGCCATAGATGTTCAGGCCTAGCAGGAAGGGAGGATCCTCATTATTTCCCTGGAAAATAGCCACGTTAGCATCTTCAAATGAGACAGTCTTGGGTGGGTGGCTAACTGCTTCCGGGTTCTCTAAGAGCTTCAGAAGGGACTTCTTCTGCTCAGGAAAATTTAACAAAACCTCCATCAGGGTCATGGAGGTGGTGGTCTGCTCTAACGCCTTCGTGATGTCGAATATTCCTCCCGGGAACTGGTGATTTTCCCCCATGAGATCTTTTTCTTGGTTAGAGCTAGGACCTTTTGGAGGTACGGGTCGATCAGTTGCATTACTCTGGGGAGGAGGAGTATCTTTGGTAGAAGGTACGGGCGTGTAAGCTAGTCCTTTACCCGCCTGGCTCTGGGTATTGTATGGAGGCCGCGGGTTGGTAAAGGCGTTGGCCTCAAAGGGCGGGATGGATTCATCAAATAATCCTTGTAGTTCAGATTCTTCTTCATCATCTCTGGAAGTACCAAAGAAGATGGTGTCACAGGTGAAGGTACTGTGGGTTTGCTCTTGGACAGGGGGCTTCGGGGGAGCGATATCATGCGATTACTGCCTGTCCAGCTGGGAGATCATTATGACTTTCTCCAAAGTGGCACAATTCACTTCATTGTGCGAACCTGTATCGTGAAGCCGACACCAATTAGTCATGGGCTGGAAGTCTGTGACTAGCGTAAAATGGGATGGTCCAGCACCACTTAGGTTGGCATTTTGGTTCGGAGGCAGGCCTCCAGTGTTAGCGTTATTATTCCATTATTGTTGGTTAGGCCTAGGCCCGTTGTTGAAGTTCCTTCCCCCGGCGTTGTTATTTTGTTGGCCAGAGAAGATATTCCCTCTCTGGGAATTTGAATTTTGGGGTGTGTAGGACCCCGCCTTTAGTTGACCCATGTCCATAGTCAAAGTGGACAGCATTCGCCAGAGGGATTCAACCTCGGCGGTCAACTGAGTGTTAGTGTCACAATGGGATGGTTGTGGCTGTTGTTGGCTTCCCAGGAAAGCAGTAGGATTAACCAGAGTCGAAGGCAGAAATCCTCCAGCCGCGGACGACTGGAAGAAGGGCACTCCAGACGGTTGTGTTTGAGTCTGTTGTGTCTGCTGTGGCTGATTCCAAGGGAAGACTTCCAGACCCGGTGTCATCTGGGTCTGGGAGGGGTAAACATATCGTGCCTGTTGGTCTATCAAAGGTGGCGGGGGATTCACCGCCATCAAGGGGGCACCTATTGTCAGACTGGGATTGTAACCCCTAGCATAAGCAGTTCCGCCGGGAATCATGTTGAAAGGCGTGTTCTGCCCAATCCCGCCTGGGGATTTGTTGAGACCGCGGGAAAACTCTAAGGCTAGGTTGTAGACTTTTTCTAAAGTGTCCCGGTCACCTAGGGCGGTTGTTCTCCAAAGGAGGGTGGCAACGAAAGGGTCCATCGCATTGAGATATGTTTGTATAGTAACGTCTGGCAATGGGACAAAAGGGCCTGTGCACCTCTTCAGGGCACGCTGGAACCTGTGATTGAATGCTGCAAGAGGTTCATTGGGTTCCTTCTGAATGGATATGAACTGGCTGTGGGACCAAGTTGGTTCACATGTACGTGAAAGGCAGCCAAGAAGGCATCCTCCATATCCTGCCAAGTGTTGATGGAGTGGGCAGGAAGGTTTAGGTACCAATTCAACTCGCTTTGTCCTAAGGACAGGGGAAACATGCGGGTCACAACATCCTCATGCTGGATCCGGTGTCGGTTCATGGCATCTTTGTATGCCTGTAAATATTCTTCTGTGGTCCGTGAGCCTAAGTGCTAATATCGCGGGCAAATCTTCTCCAGGTGAGAGGGTAAGTCGTTGATTGCGCCCGAAAAAGTGCCCATTGGGGACCCAGTGTTTCTGAAATATGCAGCCATTGGGGGAACTATATGTTGGGCAGTTTGGGTACTAGTTCCCGGGACCGTCTGGGGAGTTTGAGTATTCAGGGGTATGGTAGATCCCCAGACAACAGTGGCTGGTAGGAATTTCGACGTCCATTTCTTTCGAGCAGGAGGCTCGAGTTTGACAAACCTTCCGGGGTTCGGGGCAGACCTAAGGACTTTTTCAAATTTAGCTGGGGAAAAGGACCCAATCCCACTAAAGGCTTGTCTCCTAAAACTACAACTTGGGGAACCCTCAGGAGGTGTAAAATTGGAATCTTGGGAGGGGGATGAGTTCATGCCCTCCTTCTAGCGCCAGTTTCTGTTGATGGGGTTTTGCTGACCGGGTCCGCCAACAGTCATAAGTTGTCACCGGGTTCCGGGGAAATCGGCCAACTCCGCCTGCAAAGGTTGTCCGGGGGAAAAAAATCCTCTGGGCCTTCAAGCACCTGGGTGTCAGGTCACGATGGTGCGGGGCTCGGTTGGGAGAGGTGACTATTTTCAAGGGGGATAGCTGGTTACTTCAACTCATTCTCTCAGAGATTCAGAATGGTAAGGGTTTCCCGGAGAATTCTACACTTAGCGAATAAAATGAAAAAGATCCTGCAGGGTTAGAAACATTTATCTAACTACAGTCATGCTGAAATGTCCAGAACATCAACAATACTCTGAAAGACCACTAAATACCGAAGAAATACACAACCATCAGTTAGCATTTTATCAGTAGCGAAATAAAGAGGTCGTTAATCTACTTTAACATATCAGAGTAGAGGACATGCAGAACATTAATGCATGAAATACCATTAACTCAGAAGCAGGGACGCTAACAACATCATTGCCAAGAATCCTTCCTTCTTCATTAAAGTTTAGTCCGGCAAGCATTGGTGCGTGATACAATAGTGGCTCCAGGGGAGCATCTAACTACCAAGAACAGAATAATGGAGCATTGAGCTCTGCAACTAAAACCAGAAATTGCTTTGCTATTTCTTACGGACAACAAAATCATCAATTTTGCTGACCCTTGGAAATGGGCCGATTTGCCTATTTATACAACTCTCTAACCCTAACCCTATTTTACTGTGCTTCAATAAAATACAATATCTGGGGGCCGGTACTACCTGCGCCACGCTACAAAAGACCTGGAGACAGAATAGGTCTGCCATGATAGAAGAAGAAGACAAAAATATACATCAGAAGAATCAGCCTCGGGAAGAGAGCCAAAGAGAAGAAAGAAGGAAGTAGGTACCCTAGGGATCGAGGCTACATGCCTCATAAATGGGAAATGCGACGCCCTATCTCCAACGTGCCAGGTGTACCTTTGAATGACGCCTTAAGGATACCACCCTGTCAGAAACCAACTGCCAAGCCAATGCCTCTTGATGTGGCCAACTACCTTCTAACAGTCTTATTAACTACTTCTGAAAGTGACCGGTCGGCCTCGGGGACCGGGACACAGGTCACTTCAAAGAATACAAAATTTTGGATCCAAAACTCTGGGATCCGGGAACTTATGTCCCCAAAAGAATAAAGAATGCTTAATGCTCAAGTTTCCTCGGTTCCCGGAGAATGCTCAAGGCTGTTTATTATCGTTGAAGGCCTGAAGGATGCGGAAAATGCCATCTTCATCAATCTTTCTTAGGCTGGCCCTTCTTTGCCTGGCCACTTCAACTTGTTCCCCCAGGTCCGGAACATTATTTCTGAACTCATCTACCATCTTTGCAGCATCATGACCTTTAAGCACCATTTTGGTCAGTTTCGCCATTCGGGCACCATCCATCCCCTCCGGGGATTGATACCGAGATGGCATCATTTCATCAAAATTCCCCAAAACTGACTCCTCGGGGGTAAAAGTATTTGTACCAAGGGGATCAACCCTGGAAGCCTTTATTACAAATGACTTGTATAGATTGGAAGAATACTTCACTGTGTTTACTTTTTCCTATAAGGACTCTACCAGTTGCTTGGTTACCTCCAATGTGAGGTCCAGTCTGAAGTGCTGAGCCCTTACGAAATCAAATGATTCCTACCCAGAATTCTGGATTCAGAAATTATGTCTTCCCCCAGGGTGAGGAGCTCTTCGAGCTCTACCTTCCATGCCTGGTAATTATCGGCATCACTCTCCCATTGCTCAATCAGTGCTTCTACCTGGTACATAATCTGTCGGGCCGTATATAAATCTGGGAGAGTGGCTGCTAGGAAACGCCGGGTGTTTCCTATCTGTAGAGCGACTCATTCGTCTATTGCCTGGGCCTTCTTTTTCATTACCTGCAGGGAGTCTATGTCGCTCTGCGGTAATTCCTCTGATGTGGAGGTCTGTGGAGGGGTGGCGTTGATGGGTCGGGTCAGGTATGCAAGCAACCCCATAAGGTTTGCATTTTTCTCTTTCTCTGCTTTGAGCCTCTGGGCCTCCTTTTCATATCGGGCCTCCATTGCCCTTGCTGCATCTTTAAGCAATTCCACTTCGCCCTGCTTTCCCCTTTTTCCCAAGGATACCTCTGTGATATTATAATCCGCGGGATCCACGGTCACTTCATCGGCGTTTGGGGGAGGCGTTGCTACTACTGCAACTGTTCCTCCGCCTGGCCCAGTCCGAAGGGTATGAACTATCCGGGCCTTCTTCATTTTTGGCGGGGCCTGGGTTAAGGCCATCATTTTGGCCAGGGAGAGAGGGACTGTCAGAGCGAATTGAGCTTTTCTTTTCCTATTTTCTGCCAGCCATGGAGGCGGGAGAGGTGGCCTTCCTACCAGAGTTTATTCTTCGGATTCTATCCCGGTGTCCGGTGGCGGCTGCTCCTTTTCAACATGTACTTCCTCTGTTTCTCTCCCTGCTGGAACCTCTTCTTTAGCAACATTCTTTTCAATTTCTGTTTCCTCAGCCTGGTCCCGGATGTCAATTGATGTGTCTGGACCCTGGTCGGCTTCCTCGGGGATTTCTTCTTCATGCTGCTGCTCTTCTTCTTCCTTGTCTGTTGGTAATAGGGGAGGTATCAGGCCAAGATTTAAAGTTTGGGCCGCTGTGATAACCTGCCCGAAGGTTTCCCCTGGGAGTGGCCTTGGGAACACGGCGGCTGGGGTTACGGCTGATCCTGAAGGTCCAGGTCCGGGTTCCCCAGTGGATGCCATCTATTCACTTGGTGGCTGTTGGTCCACTCCCGGACCTTCTATTCCTGGGGCCCCGGAGATAACCTCCGGTTCTGACCTCTTTTCTTTTGTTTGCTGCTCTTCTTGTTCTCCAGCTTCTAATTCCAGGTCCTCTAGATCCACAGCTTCTTGCTCTTGCTTCGGGACTTTCGTCTTCTCTTGTGTATCGTCCCCTTGCAGATTTCTAAACTCATCGGCTGCAAATACGTCAAACTCCTCCTCCGGAGGGGGACTGGCTGGGATGTCTGCCTGCTCTATTTCCTTCTTCGGTTCCAGGGAACTGGAAGAAAGGATTTCCACTTCTTTGGGGAGGGAAGCCCTTGGTGATGGTTCTGCCTTGGGCTGTTTTATGTGCTTTCTCTTCCTCCTGGTGATTGGAGGCGGCCCCGCATCGGCTATTGCTGCTGCCTCCGTGGGATCCACCCCCGTCGCCTTCACCATGAAGGCTGCCAGTGATGGGGAGGAAGGAGGGCAAATTGGTCCGACCATTAGTGGGGGAGTGGCGAGCCTTGTGATCAACTGCTCCCTCATTTGCTGGGAGGCTGCCACAGATTTCTTGATCTGCTCCTGAATGGGGACTTCCTGCGTGGTGGGTGTCACAGCTATCCCCTTTCCTTTGTCTGTGCCTTGTGCGGAAGTCCCGGCCCCCGGAGTCAATTTTAGTATTGGCGGCGGTTTCACTTTTGGTACCGGTCTAGAGGCTAGGCGCAGACTCCCGGGGCACGCCCTCTTAAAATAGGCATGACTTCACTTGACTACTTCCCGAGTGAAGTCCTCAATCGTATGCTCCTCCCGGGTGGCCCAATTCATTGCCGGCAGTGGCATTTTGTCAATCCCCTTTTCTTTGTACTGGGGATCTATGGTGGGGACGTCGTCTGAGAAGCCCGGCGGGAACCTCCGGAGCTTTAGCTCCTGCATCATTTCAGCTGTCATTCTATCATAATGGCGGCTGCGCACATCCATGTCATCTTGGCGATCTGCCCAGAAGTCTTCCATGTGTGTGTGGTGGGGCTCCGAAGCCTGGGGCAGTGCCGTTGCAATTCTGCCATGCGGATCAAAATTTCTCCGCGCCAGATAAAATTCTTGCAAGTTATAACATTTCAATTCATTGTCTGCCTCCTTCGTGGTGGCCAGATTGTAGGTGTAGTTCCCACAGGAGATTGGGAACAAAACGTTGGGGACCTTCTTGTGGGCCAAGAGGGTATGTAGCTCCATCATCTGCTGAAAATATTCTAGCAGCACGATCTTGTCCCCGCAATGCTTGGGCAACAAGTAGGGTTTCCCAGAGAAGCGGGCGACCCTAATGTATGTATGCTACTGGAATTGAATGTAGTAGTGCCCATAACTACTAACCAATTTCATCACCTCATTAGATAGGTGGTACCCGACATCCCGGGTAGGTGTGAGAAGATGGTAGTAAACGAAGGAGTCGTATACCCAGCAGTAACTGGGGAAGCTGGCCTCCCATTGAATCTGTGGGAAATGGTTCCACGGTGCTTTCTGTCTTGGGCCAATCCCAAGGACGCCATTTGTAAGCAGGCCATTGGAGTGGGGCCTCTGTTGGGCCAAAGCCTAGAAAACATAAGAAGTCATGTAGAACTTCTTCTTCTGGTTCAATTGTAAGAACTGGGAGTCGACATGATTGAAGATTATTGTCGCCCAGTCGAAGAATTCTCCCTTAGTGAAGATGCCCAAGAGGAAATAGTACATCCATTTTGCAAATTCCTGGGTGGAGGGTTGCCCAAATACCCCGGCCAATGCTGTCATCCCCATTTGGATGCTTTGCTTGAATTCAGAGCGGGGGATATCTATCTTCATTCTTTTTGGATCCCTCTTTGGGACCTTGAGCCAATTGGTGTTCATGTACACCCAGCTAGCATCCTCCAGTTGATTGAATTGTTTCAAGGTGTCGGTCCTTGTGACCACTGAGACCCTATCAAATTGCGGGATACCCAGGCCTGCTTGGAAAGTAACTGGGTCAAGGGACACTAGTGGAGTGGGGAATCCCGTAGGCTCTGCAGCTGCTAACATAATGGCCCAGACAGAAGAGTTATAGTTGGCAGCCAAGGTTAGAACAAGCTCTGGAGACTGCACGGAGCATGGGAAGCAAGCTGCCTTGAGGATTCCGGAACCTCTGATGTTGGCTGCTAGTTTATCTCCAGCCTGTCGCTGGATGTGCATTATCTTTACCAGGGCCTGCATCTCTGCCCAGGTCCCGACACTGGCGTCGGTCATCAATTTTACCTTGGACTCAATCTTTGAGCCCACAATCTCCTCATCCTACACAAACTTCATGGTGAGGGGCAACTTTTCCAGGGCCTTCTCTATTTTCAACTTTGCTGCCGCCTTGGTCTCGGTTGTAGTTGGTAATTCCAGACTCCCAGGAGGAGATGATGCGGATGCCTCAGACATGTTTGTAAGATGAAGTTCGGACCTGCGAGACAAAGTGACCGTCAGAACATATTTATTGAAATAAAATAATTACTCCGGGGGTCTGGAGATCTTACCACCACGCCATTCACTTTTCCTGAAAAGTTAGTTTTACGCATAAGTATCCAAAAAACAAAACACAAACTTAGGATTTTCATTATATCTCCGGGTCTGGGAAATTTTATCGCTCTTAATGAAGACATAGGACGAATGGTGGAAAGAGGCCCGAGGCTCAGAGAAATGACCGTTAGCAAAGAAGAATGTGGAGGCAAGTCCACGTGGACGCCACGTGCGCTGGCATTGAATGGATGTGATGGCACTGGCGGCGGAGCCAACTGTTCAAACGCGTGAAAAGGGAAAGCCACTTGGCCAGAAGTAATTACGCGCATGGGAAATAAATGAGGCTCTGACAGCCTTGATGGAGGAGAGAGAAAATCATCTGTTTGAAATCGGCCGAGAGTCAAGTTTCAAACAGGTGGTTTTCTGCCTTGAAAACAAGCTTTAAGGCGAAAAACCAGAAGCAAAGGTGACTCGACCAGCTTGTCGAGCCACCTGGAAGGATACACATAGAGCTGAGGGGTATATACATGGAATGGAGGAGATATACAAGGGTTATCTATAGATATACACATATATACATTAATATACACACGGATGACTCCCGCGGGAAAACCAAACAAGGCAGAAACAAATACATACAGCCATTTACATTATTTACATGCTACTTACAGAATTTATAGACAAACAACCTCTGCACAGGAGGCGAACAACCTCCTAGCAGAGCCGACCCACCAACGGGTGGCAAAACCAAAAGACAAACAAGCCAAGCACGACAGAGAAACAAAGCAAAACGAAAATGAAACCAAGCAAACCCAAGGAAAAACCAGAAAATGGAAGCAAAGCAGAGAGGAGGAAAGGAGAACACCAACCTGAAAATGAAGAAGGTAGAGGAAAGGAGAGATTACCGAGAGAACTCTGCAACAACTTGAGTCGTTAAGCTGCCAAGATCACCACCACGAAGCACTTGCATATGTCTGAGAACAACAGAAGGTGTTAAGCTTTGATTATCACAAAATCTCTGCAAATGCTCTGCTAATCGCTTTGAAAATGCTCTATTTCTCTCTAAGTGCTTGAAGGTTTTAATCACGGTAAGTGTGACAATGACAGGTAAGTCTATTTATACCCGCGGTGAAAAATAAATCCTCCTCCTTCCAGAGATTTTAGGTTAGGTGCAACCTCCGGACTTCGGGCTTGGGGATTCCTTACGATGATGTTCTTAAGACTTAGGAACATCATCGCAAAAAATCCCGGCGTCCGAAATCCAGCTTCCTACAAAAGATGACCTCTGGGATTCAGGATCCCAGAGGGGAAAAAAAAACCAAAAAAACAACACACACCGGGGAAAAAAACCCTGGAGAAAGAAAGTAAAAAGGAAAAGAAAGACAAGGCAAAGCCGCAGCAAAAAAACAAAGCAAAAGAAAAGAGAGAGAAAAAAAAAAAAAGGGGGGGGACCCAACATTTTGCACACAAAATGTAGGGACGGGGATGCAGGGCATAACACCCTGCGGAAGATTTGGGTGATGCCTTTCTCTATCATCAGTGTTCTTGCACAATCAACTATTGATATGTTCCTTCTCTCAGAAATCCCATTTTGTTGTGGTGTTATTGGTGCAAAAACCTGTCTTTTTATACCATGCTCATTACAAAAGTTAGTGAATTCATTTGATATAAACTCACCTCCTCTATCTAATCTCAAACATTTTAGATTCTTACCACTTTGTTTCTTTACCAAAGCCTTATACCATTTAAACATTTTAAATGCTTCTAATTTATCTTTTAGAAACATAACTGTCATCATTCTAGAGTAATCATCAACAAAGAGAATAAAATATTGTATAGTCAGAAAATGGAAGCACTTCCATGGTAGACTAGTTTAGCCTTTTGATTAAGTGGTTTGGGGTCATGTCAAGCACCTTGAATGGGTTCCTGATCTAGACCTAGCTTTCCCCCTGTTCTGCCCCACTTTCCACTTCTTTCCAACCTAATTTCTGCATTCTGGACTGCAGACCTGAGATTCTGGACTTCAAGGTCAGTGTCGACCTTTTGGGTCTATGTCAACCTTGACCCTAACCTAGGTCAAGGTTTACCTCAACCCTGACCTAGGTCAAGGTTGACCTCAACCTTGACCCAGGGTTCAAACTTCAGGGTCTTGCAGTTTCTGGATGTCGGTCTTTGCAAAATTTGTTTCCCTCTTCCGGGTCGGCTGTTTCAGGTTTCAAAGCATTGATTCATAAATTATATTTAATATAGGTCCTCTCCTAAGGGTAAAGGCTTTAATAGGAATTTAATTATCCTATGTTGGCCTCCTTAGAAGATTGTGCCCTAGTTTCATATAAAAGGAAGCTTTCTCCTCTCATTTTCTCTAAGTCTTCTAATCGTGATCAAGCATTCTCAAACTATCGTCAAGTGCAATTCTAGAAAGCTAAGGAGCAAGAATTCAAGCAAACATTCATCCATTCTCAAGCATTCTAGCATCCATTTTCATGAAGGAGATCCATTGGAGGCCATTTAAGGATTCAAGCTACATAGTGCCCTTTTTGGTGATCTCTCCATCGATTTTCTTCCAAGCCTCTTCACAATCAAGAAACTATTCAAGATTTGGTGTTGGAGATCAACAAGCAATTGATTGAAGACATCCCACATTCTAAATTATAGATCAATTGGTGCCTACATACTTGTGGATTTAAGGATTTGAATCCTCCACAAGGACATTTACAAGCAAGGTGTATTTATGCATTTACTTTGTTTACTTTTGCAATTTCAATTATATATTTGAGGTTAATTCTAGAACCGGGGTTTGACCAAGGCAAACCCCTTCCCCCCAACAAAAAAACCTTTTTTTCTTGCAGGTACAGGTTTGGGACTATAGATTTGAACCTAGATCTAGATACCCTTTTTAGAAAACTTTTAGGATCTGCGAACATATTTTCTGTCGGACCTGTGTAGGTCAAGGTCGACATTATTGGGTCAGGGGTGACATTTGTGGGTCAAGGTCGACCTTTTTCATAAGACAGTGTCAGATTGGAAAATGATTTCTGGGTTTTATTTTTCTCTGCGTTTCCTTTCCGGATCATACTTCAGTTTTTCTAGAAATAGAGCACAGACCCCATAAAACAATATTCTTTGATCTGCAATATTTCAAGGTTAGTGCATTTCTCCTATCCATTTGAATTTAAATCCTTAATCATTCTAAATCTATCACACATTCCTTTCCATAAAATGGGGAATTTAAGACTTTCCTCTTTGCTCTCATTTCCAAATGATTGATTCAATTATGTATTGATCCTTTTTGGGTTGATCAATTTGGATCTTTCCTTTGTGCATCTTGGGATGGAAGAGGAATATCTTATCTTTCCCCCATAGATTTCAAATGTTACATTTTATATGTTACAAATATCTATCTCCATAATAAATCTTTGTCCTCATGGGTCTACATAAATCAGTATGGACTAATTCTAGAATTGCATCAGATGTATGGGTTTTTCTTTTGAAACTAGACTTTGTCATTTTACCTTTTTAACAATTTTTACACATGATGTTGTCGGGCTTGGTCATTGTCGGTAAGCCTCTGACATTTCTCTTTTTGCTAATTTTTATCATGTTGCCAAAGTTCACATGACACAGTCTTTTGTGCCACAACCATATGTCTTCATTTGTAGCAATCAAACAAGTGGAGTCAGTATCATTCAGATAGAATAAGTTACCTTTTGTCTGCTCACCGGTACCAATCAGATTTCCAGATTTGTTGAAGATCTTTGCTTTCTTATTTTCAAATGCTACTTTGTGACCTGAATTATTCAACTTAGAAACACTCAAAAGATTATAATTCAATCCATTTACCCAATAAGAATTCTCATAATTTATCTAGTTATTCAACATTATTTTTCCTCTACCTTTAACTGGACAAGCTGTGTCATTTCCCATTCTTACTGATCCACCCTTTTAGTATTCAAAAGTCTCAAACTTTTTCTTATCACAGGTCATATGATGAGTGTAGCCACTATCTATGATCCAAACATCATTTTTTCTAATTTTAGATATGAGAGTTATTTCTACATACCTTTCTTCGTCATCATTTGAATCATCCTTTACAGCCACAAACACCATCTCGATGTCTTCATCAGATTCGGTGTCAGTATCATCATCCTTTCATTTTGCTAGGTAGCTTAACTTATTTTCTTTTTCCTTATAGTCTCGGGTATCTCTTCTTTTTGATTATCGGTAGCTTTTGTAATCACCTCTGGCAGACTTCTTCTCAAAAAATCTATCATTACTTCTATCATCTTTTCTTCTGTTAGTACATCTTGCAGCAAAGTGTCCAATCTCTTTGCAATTAAAACAAACAAGTGGTAACTTGCCTTTGTATTTACCTTTGCCTCTCTGCATTCTTCTGGCCATAAGTGATTCAATTTTATCAAGATCATCTTCTTCACTTTCACTATCACTATCTTTCCTCACAGTGTTTTTGTGACTTGATTTACTTATTCTCATAGAAGTTTTAAATGCATACTCTATGTTTGGTAAGACACTATTATCAAAGTTATTCATCTCAAATGAAATTAGTCTTCCAATTAAACTGTCTAGAGTAACATTGCTATTTGCTACTGCTCTCATTTCTTGAATGGCAGATACTCTAATAGCATAAGTAGGCAGTAAGGTTCTTAGAATTTTACTTACCACTGTATCTTCTTCTAGTAAACCTCCAACTCCTCGGATAACATTGACTACCTCTTTATTTCTTGCGCTGTACTGAGTGATGTTTTCTCCTTCTTTCATTTTAAGATCATCAAACTTTCCTCTAAGGCTTTCTACCTTGGCTCTCAAAATATTTTTGTCACCACCATGTATAAGCTTTAAATTGTCCCACATTTTCTTTGCAGTTTTGCATTCTTTGACATCTTCAAATTTAGCATCAGAGAGTGAGGAAGCAAGCTATATCATCATGCCATTATGTTCATGCTTCTCTCTCATTTGTTCAACTGTTGGTGCTCCTATGGGAAACACATATTAATTTTCAAGGAATTGAGTAACATAATTACCAATACTTGATAAGTGGAGTCTTATCCTGCTTTTCCATGAAGCAAAATTATCTTTGTTCAACTTGGGCACATCTTGTCTGTTTATCTTGTGATCTTTGACTTAGGTCTTGAAACCTTCCTTCTAAGCACACAAGCTCTGATACCAATTGTTAGTAATAACTTAGAGGGGGGGGGGGGGGGAATCATTGGCCTTAAATTCTTATTCTTAATCTAACCACCAATCAAATAAACCTCATATTATTATTGCATGTCATGAAATACTTATAATGATTAACTATCTATCAATTTTCCTTGTCTGTCCTTATTCTCATTGATTACCGATAAGCAGTATAACTATTTACCGAAATAGAGTAAATGTATAGACTATACTGATAAATTCAGAAATGTATATGTGAAATGTAAAATAGTAAAGTAATAAACCATACACACATAACACATGGATTTTAACATGGAAACCCTATTAAGGGAAAAAAGCACTGGGACTGGTACCCCAAATTTTCACTTTTCTGAAGTGAACCCTATTAAGAGCCAACCCTGTTAAAGGTTACAAACACACTGTTAAGTGTTACCTTGTTAGAGGATTTTACACATATAGGTTGTCACTTAGTATCGGGCATCTAATGCTGCCATCCTTGAATCAGCTGCTCTCTTAGACTGTCAATAGGCATCAGGCATGTCCAATGCTACTTTCATGAATCAACCCTTTTGGAACTCCTTGGGATGTACCTCAATATATAGAAGACTGTTAATTCCTAATCTGTTAAGAGACTTGATGCTTCAATGGTTAAACTGAAATAAAATGACTTGTTTCTAATGCAACTTAAATTGCAGATTTTCAGATCTATTTAAGTAAATTACCTCTCTGATCAATGTATCAATTCAACTCTTTTGTGCTCCATACTTTCTGCTTTGTGATGCTATGCCCACTGTTCATCCATGTATATATAATTCCTTATCTCTCCTTGTACTTGATTGATCAGTACTGCATGAAGCTATTCTTCACCAGTTTCTCTTTAGCATCCTCTTTTCTATTCACTGCCCTTAATCCCTTTTCCATGAATGTGATAAGAAAATGAATTAAGCTTGTCTCTTATATAGAAATAATATTCATTGATTCTTGACGTGAAAAATAATCCATCCAATTTGATTTAAAGCATAACTCCTGATTTATCTCGTAGTTATCTTTATAACAACTATACAAATCTTCTTTAAATCAATCACTTAACTCTGGTTGAATAAAACAAAGAAAACAACGAGTTAAGTCTATCTTCAGCTCTTTTCAGCTAGATATTTTTTCATTTTCTGAACTCTCTGTTCCGTTGGTTAACTCTTCAGTTAGTCATCGGTTACAATTGCTAGTTCCATCGGTGTGACTTCTAGTTAGCTCCGGGATCTCCGTCTGTCAGGAAAATCTACTTTTAGCTCGTCTGGCATCCTGTGGTTTGCTTCATCAGGAAACACTGTCTTCTGCTCGTCGAGTATCACTGTGACTTGTCTTATTTTCCTTTACTGATGGTGTGCACTCTATCAGTGTTATCTGTCACTTAGTGAATATTTGATTTTTATGCATTGCTTGAAAGCATAACCTTTGTTCCATTGATTCTCTGAAGTTTTTTGGCATTTTGTACATGACCGTACAGATGATATCAAGTTGACATCAATGACAATACAAACCATTAAATGATTTAATGCCTTACATTATCTTCAACTTAATATTATCAAACAATCAATCAGTTACATGTTATCACCTTGTATTTACATATCACTAGGCCACAACAAAATTGAATATGATATATCAGATGATTAAAGCATCAGTGCATCTCTAGATTCAATGGATGAAGAGTTTCCTGGTTTATTTTTGAGTATTGATTAGGATTTTTTGAAGATTGTGAATGTATCTCAGATTCTGAATCCTTTATTGAATCATTTTAGGATGGTCTTTCAGAAGCTCAAAGTATGTAGAAGCCTAATGAGTCTGTGGATAAGTGTTCTCCCTTCAAAAAACAAGAAGATTGTTTGTATAAGGTCTATAATTTGCAAGCAAGTTCTTTAGGGAACTCTGATATAGTTATGCAAACTAGTGTAAAAATAAATTTTGGTGACTCCAACTGTGAAAATGAAAATGACTTTAATAACTATCAGTTGGAGGATGTTTTTTATAAGTGTGACAATGCAAGCAATCATAATAAATGCTTTAGGGATCCTAATTTTTTTAGTAACCATAATTGGAATTTGTCATATAATGGTCAGTATTTTCAAATAGGGCCTGATTTCAAAGTGTTGAATCAAGGCAGAGGTACTGACAATGTGTTCTATGGGTTGTTCAAAGATATTAATATGTTTAATCATTCAGATGCCAACTATGTTTCTAGCTTGTTTCCAGCGCAAAGAGAAAAAGGTTTTGTGTTTGATAGAGGCAAGCTACAACATAAATTAGGTCATGGATTAGGGAAATCAAGCTTGGTTTGTTTATTTCAAATTAGGAGAAGAGGTGTAGAGGTAATGACTCTGCTAAGCAATGTATATATCTCTATAAAGTTTCTAGCTTTTTCCTACTTTAGGTGTTTTTGCTTTAGGGTTTCATTTTTTTTTGTCTTGGTCTGCTCTTCTCAGAGATTTGGAATCTAGTGTTGATCTTGCACTCAACCTTCCTCAGTCAGAGCCTATGTTAGCACTATAAAAATTTGTAATAATTTTGGTCTAAGTCATGAAAGCCTTGCTATTTCTTACTTTGTCCTTGAGCCCTAATTTCAAATTTTCTAACCGTTGAGAAAAAAACCTAAACCTTCATGGCTTGTTATAATTTTGAGTTACCTTTTTCGAGTCACTAAAGTCCTTTTTGTGTCATGTGTGTGGCCAAGGAATATTCTTTTATCTCACAAAGCTCTTTATCTCCTAATCTCCAAATGATATGGAATATGCTCTTTCCTTTTTGAGATCATGGGTAGGTCGTTGATCGGGTTCCTTTTAAGTTATGATCGTGCAGCTGGCGTGTAATCTCATGAAGAATTGATCAAGTATAGAAAGATTGCGAGACTTGGTGAGGATCATAGATTGGGATTGAGATAATATTGGTAGCACATAATATCAAGGTTTTGACCCAAGTTAAGTTTAACTTGCCAAGGTTATGTTTTTTCTTTCGTCGCGTGATCTCTAGATTGATGCTTGACTTAGGTAAAGTTAACATGGGCTAGATAAGATTAAATCAGAACCGTAGATGATGAGATAGATCAGAGGGCTTGCACGTAATCTCTAAATGTTACCCGAGTTAAGTGAAATGTTCATTGACTTAGAGATAACAGAGTCACGCAATCTCCAAATAGACCTTGAGTCAAGCATGGTTAAGTTATGAGCCAAGTGGAATTTGCATGGAAAAGATTTGAACCATTGATCAGAGCAGAGAACTAGGGTTGGTGCTTAATCTCTAGATAAAGTCAGATAGTCAACATTCTTTTAGCAATCTAGAGAGGTGGACAAAGAAGCAGCCACGTGTCCAAGTGAAGACCAAATCTTGTGGTTGTCACATGATCTCTGAATTTGACTTGAGTTAAGCTAGACATTGGGAGTGGTAAGATTTTTTGTTGAATCTCAGAATAGATTGGGGTTAAGACCAAGTAAATTAAAGTTAAGGATGAGCTGGCTAGGGTTTGATTTGTAGGCCATTGATCAAGTCCTTTTTCTGACATGATTGGAGGGCTAGTGCATAATCTCAAAATGTAACTTGAGTTAGGCAAAATGTTCAATGAATTTGAGTTTCAAACAATCACACAATCTGCAGATGACTTGAGTCAGGATAGAGTTAAGAGCTGAGTTGATAAGGATCAAATAAGAACTGTCGATGCAGTGTTGATCATGTGGTCCATATTTAATCTCATAATGAAATGGTCAAGTACAGATATATCTCAAGACTTGGCACAGGTCGTCAATGCAATGAAGATCTTGTGGATGTCATGAAATCTCAGAATAGATCCAGGGTTAGTTAAATAATTCAGCGACTTGGAGATTATACAGTCATGCAATCTCTAGACAAGTCAGGGTTAAAATGCAGGTTAAAGACCATTTAAAGGTCAATGAAAAAGATAGAGGTAAAGATTGATTAATTTCAATTTAATTTGATAGATAACATATTCCCTCAGAAGAAAAATTCAATCAATCTAACCATCAAGGGATTGCGCCTACGTGACGCGTGGCAGATCAGATTCTTGTGCCCGGGTAATTTAAAGTTTATCCATGACTATGTTTTAAAATTATGTTGAGGCATGATATTGACCGTTGATGTTGATTCTGTGCCACCTGTAGCCATTAGGGATGGAATATTTAAATATTTAAAATTGTTTCCCAGAGTTTCAAGCGATGGTGCTATTTTCCAAGCCGTAGAGGCAATTAATGGATCGATTTGATCTTCTGGGTTGATTTATTGGAGTGGTATGGCACTAAGTAGATGTTTTCTATTGAATTTTAATGCCATGTGATAGTTTTAGGGTTTTCTATTCAATATTTTATACTCTTTGAAACCCTAGTCTGCTCCCTATCACTTCTGCATTAATATTTCTAGCCAAGTGGCCATGGAGATCAAATTTTATTTTCAGATCTTTTGAAGAAAGATCAAGTTGGTGGAGAATTGAAGGATAAGTGTGAATTAGATTTCAAGAACGAGAGATGTCAATTAGACTTAAATTCTATGGTTTCCTTCTTCTATATCTATCCCTCTTTTCTCTATTTTAAGGGTTCCTGATTCCAGTCTGTTTGAGGGGTTCCTGGTTCAGTTATGTTTCAGGTTTTCTCTACAAAAGTTTAGAGAAGGTTCCAAGTGTGGTACCATTGTATATATATTTCATTCTTCTATTAATATATGGTGTTTTTGTATCCTTTCTAATTACTATTTACCGAAATACAGTAAATGTGTAGAGTATACCGATAAATCCAGAAATGCATATGTGAAATGTAAAATAGTAAAGTAATAAACCATACACACATAACACATGGATTTTAACGTGGAAACCCTATTAAGGGAAAAAACCACTAGGACCGGTACCCCAAATTTTCACTCTTCTGAAGTGAGCCCTGTTAAGAGCCAACCCTGTTAAAGGTTACAAACACACTGTTAGGTGTTACCTTGTTAGAGGATTTTACACATATAGGTTGTCACTTAGTATCGGGCATCTAATACTACCATCCTTGAATCAAAATCTCTCTTAGACCGTGAATAGGCATTGGGCATATCCAATGCTACTTTCTTGAATCAACCCTTTTGGAACTCCTTGGGATGTACCTCAATATATAGAAGACTGTTAAGTCCTGCTCTGTTAAGAGACTTGATGCTTCAATGGTTAAACTGAAATAAAATGACCTGTTTCTAATGCAACTTGAATTGCATATTTTTAGATCTATTTAAGTACATTACCTCTCTAATCAATGTATCAATTCAATTCTTTTGTGCTCCATACTTTTTTCTCTATGATGCTGTGCTCACTGTTCGTCTGTGTCTGCAGAATTCCTTAGCTCTCCTTCAACTTGATTGATCAATACTGCATGAAGCTGTTCTTCATTAGTTTCTCTTCAACATCCTTTTTTCTATTCACTCCCCTTAATCCCTTTTCCATGAATGTGATAAGAAAATGAATTAAGCTTGTCTCTTATATAGATATAATATTCATTTATTCTTGATTCTTGACGTGAAAAACAATCCAACCAATTTGATTTAAAACATAACTCTTGATTTATCTTGTATTTATCTTTATGCCAAATGTACAAATCTTCTTTAAATCAATCACTTAACTCTAGTTGAATAAAACAAAGAAAACAACTAGTTAAGTCTATCTTCAGCGCTTTCCAACTAGATATTTTGTCATTTTCTAAACTCTCTGTTCTGTTGGTTAACTCTTCAGTTAGTCATCGGTTACAACTGCCAGTTTTGTTAGTGTGACTTCTAGTTAGCTTCGGGATCTCCATCTTTCGGGAAACTCTACTTTTAGCTCATTAGACATCCTATGGTTTTTTTTGTTGGGCAACACTGTCTTCTACTCGTCGAGTATCACTGTAACTTTTCTTCTTTTCCTTTATCGATGGTGTGCTCTCTGTCACTTAGTGAATACTTTACTTTTATGCATTGCTTGAAAGCATAACCTTTGTTCCATTGATTCTCTGAAGTCTTTTGGCATTTTGTACATGACTGTATAGATGATATCAAGTTGACATCAATGAAAATACAAACTATTAACTGATTTAATGCCTTACATTATCTTCAACTTAACATTATCAAACACTCAATCAGTTACATGTCATCACCTTATACTTCCATATCACTAGGCCACAACAAAATTGAATATGATATATCAGATGATTAAAGCATCAGTGCATCTCTAGATTCAATGGATGAAGAGTTTCCTAGTTTATTTTTGAGTATTGATTGGGATTTTTTGAAGATTGTGAATCTATCTCAGATTCTGAATCCTTTATTGAATCCTTTTAGGATGGTCTTTTAGAAGCTCAAAGTATGTAGAAGCCTAATGAGCCTGTGGATAAGTGTTCTCCCTCCAACAAACAAGAAGATTGTTTGTATAAGGTATATAATTTGCAAGCAAGTTCTTTAGGGAACTCTGATATAGTTATGCAAACTAGTGTAAAAATAAATTTTGATGACTCCAACTGTGAAAATGAAAATGACTTTAATAACTATCAGTTGGTGGATGTTTTTTATAAGTGTGACAATGCAATCAATCATAATAAATGCTTTAGGGATCTTGATTTTTTCAGTAACCATAATTGGCATTTTTCATATAATGGTCAGCATTTTAAAATAGGGCTTGATTTCAAGGTGTTGAATCAAGGCAGAGGTACTAACAATGTGTTCTATGGGTTGTTCAAAGATATTAATATGTTTAATCATTCAGATGACAACTATGTTTCTAGCTTGTTTCCAGTGCAAAGAGCAAAAGGTTTTGTGTTTGACAGAGGCAAGCTACAACATAAATTTGGAGATGGATTAGGGAAATCAAGCCTAGTTTGTTTATTTCAAATTAGGAGAAGAGGTGCAGAGGTAATGACTCTGCTAAGCAATGTATATATCTCTATAAAGTTTCTAGCTTTTTCTTGCTTTAGGTGTGTTTGCTTTAGGGTTTCATTTTTTTTTGTATTGGTCTGCTCTTCTCAGAGATTTGGAATCTAGTGTTGATCTTGCACTCAACCTTCCCCAGTCAGAGCCTATGTTAGCATAGTAAAAATTTGTAAGAATTTTGGTCTAAGTCATGAAAGCCCTGCTATTTCTTACTTTGTCCTTGAGCTCTAATTTCAAATTTTCTAACCATTGAGAAAAAAACCCTAAACCTTCATGGCTTGTTATAATTTTGAGTTACCTTTTTCAAGTCACTAAATTCCTTTTTATGTCATGTGTGTGGCCAAGGAATATTCATTAATCTCATGAAGCTCTTTATCTCTTAATCTCCTAATGATATGGAATATGATCTTTCCTTTCCGAGATCATGCGTAGGTTGTTGATCGGGTTCCTTTTAAGTTATGATTGTGCAACTGGCGTGTAATCTCATGAAGAATTGATCAAGTACAAAAATATTGCAATACTTGGTGAGGATCATAGATTGGGATTGAGATAAGCTTGCTAGCACAGAATATCAAGGTTTTGACCCAAGTTAAGTTTAACTTGCCAAGGTTATGTTTTTTCTTCAGTCACGTGATCTCCAGATTGATGCTTGACTCAGGTAAAGTTAACATGGGCCAGATAAGATTAAATTAGAACCATAGATGATGAGATAGATTAGAGGGCGTGTGCGTAATCTCTAAATGTTACCCAAGTTAAGTGAAATGTTCATCAACTTAGAGATAACAGAGTCGCACAAACTCCAAATAGACCTTGAGTCAAGCATGGTTAAGTTATGAGCCAAGTGGAATTTGCATGGACAAGATTTGAACCATTGATCAGTGAAGAGATTGAGGGTTGGCACTTAATCTCTAGATAAAGTCAGACAGTCAACATTCTTTTAGTGATCTAGAGAGGTGGACAAAGATGCAACCACGTGTCCAAGTGAAGACTAAATCTTGTGGTTGTTGCATGATCTTTGAATTTGACCTGAGTTAAGCTAGACATTGGGAGCAGTAAGCTTTGTCACTAAATCTTGGAATGGATTGGGGTTAAGGCCAGTAAATTAAAGTTAAGGATGAGATGGCTAGGGTTTTATTTGTAGGCCGTTGATCGAGTCCTTTTTTTGACATGATCGGAGGGCTAGTGCATAATCTCAAAATGTAACTTGAGTTAGGAAAATTTTTCAATTAATTCAAGTTTCAAATAGTCACACAATCTCTAGATGACTTGAGTCAGGATAGAGTTAAGAGCTGAGTTGATAAGGATCAAATCAGAATTGCCGATGTAGTGTTGATCATGTGGTCCGTATTTAATCTCACAATGAAATGGTCAAGTATAGATATATCTTGAGACTTGGCACAGGTCATCGATGCAATGAAGATCTTGTGGATGTCGTGAAATCTCAGAATAGATCTAGGGTTAGTTAAATAATTTAGCGACTTGGAGATTACACAGTCGTGCAATCTCTAGACAAGTCAGGGTTAAAATGCAGGTTAAAGACCATTTAAAGGTCGAGGAAAAAGATAGAGGTAAATATTGATCAGTTTCAATTTAATGTGACAGACAACATATTCGCTTAGAAGAAAGATGCAATCAATCTAACCATCGAGGGATTGCGCCTACGCGACGCGTGGCAGATCAGATTCTTGTGCCCGAGTAATTTAAAGTTCATCCACGACTATGTTTTAAAATGATGCTGAGGCATGATCTTTACTATTGATGTTGATTCCATGCCACCTGTAGCCATTAGGGATGGAATATTTAAATATTTATATTTTTTTCCCATAGTTTCAAGCGGTGGCGCTGTATTCCAAGATGTAGAGGCAGTTAATGGATCGATTTGGTCTTTTGGGTTGAGTTATTGGAGTGGTATGACACATAGGAGATGTTTTCTATTGAATTTTAATGCCATGTGATATTTTTAGGGTTTTCTATTCAATATTTTATACTCTTTGAAATCCTAGTCTACTTCTTATCACTTCTGCATTAATATTTCTAGCCAAGTGGCCATGGAGATCAAATTGTATTTTTAGATCTTTTGAAGAAAGATCAAGTTGGTGGAGAATTGAAGGATAAGTGTGAATCAGATTTCAAGAAGGACATATGTCAATCAGAGCTAAATTCTAGGGTTTCCTTCTATATCTATCCCTCTTTTCTCTGTTTTAAGGGTTCCTGATTCCAGTTTGTCTGAGGGGTTCCTGGCTCAGTTATGTTTCAGGTTTTCTCTACAAAAGTTTAGAGTAGGTTCCAAGTGTGGTACCTCTGTATATAATTTCCCTCTTCTATTAATATATGCTATTTTTGTATCTTTTCTAATGCTCTCAAAATGCTCTTAGATTGATTCATAAATACCTTCTCGTATTGTTTAGTGGATGCTAGAAATGATCACCTGCAATGTGCTCAAATACTCTCGTAAATGGTAAGTTCAAATGGACCAAAAATTACCCTATTTATAGATTCCCCTCAATTAGGGTTTCCAAAGGCTATTTGGTTTTGCAATAAATTATTTTTTGAGTCCATTTTGTCTTATTGACCAAATATATAGTGACTTTACTTAACCAAATAAAACAAAATAACTACACATAATACTTCAAAATCATAACTTATTCAGATGCATCTTAATATGCTAATATGGATGTCAAATCTAATACTTCAGAATTGAAATATGATTTTCAATAGGTTCTCAGTCCCTACATACCTCTCACCAATTAGGTGGAGCTTAGTGCAACTAACTCGGTAGAGATAGTGTAGTCTATTCTTCCGGATGATGTCCCTTCATCTTGAGTCTTTTTCCCCCATGTCTTGTTCATTTGATCTTAGATTTCCTCAATAGTAGTAGGAGATTTTACTTTATATTTATCTCCACTCGGCACCACCTCGGCCTCTACAATTCCTTGCAAGGTGTCCTACCTTATGACAATGAAACTATGCCATGCCAGGAGTTCTTCAAGCTGTTATGTTATTCCTTTCGTGCATCAATATGCAGTTTGCAGCAATGTGTCCATACCTTACACATGATAAACATAAGATTTTTATGTTATAGTCCCATGGTATAGAAATACCTGCTCGATTGGTTTTAGCATTCTATTAGTTAGGCTTCCAATTATCATTCCCTTTCTTCATTCTGCATTCTTCAGCTTTGTTTCCAAACTTGTTACAATTCTTGAAATATCCATCAAACTTAGATTTCCTTGTGTTGTTGTTCAGATTAGTTTTGCATTCAAATGCCTCATGTCCATACCTATTGCATCTAAAACAATAACCATAATTCTTAGGTATACTCAGTGATTTACCTTTCCTGCTCCTGCAAACATTAGCAGTATGTCCATGCTTCCCACAATAATTGAAACTTTACTTCTTTTGTCTCGGTGGGGATGCAATACTTTCATCTCTTTGTGATTTTGAAGATTCTCCTTTCTTGGTGGTTATTTCCTCTTTGTATCTAATGCCTATTTTGTAATTTCTTTGTTTTTGATTCTTGAATTGTTGATCCAGAGAGTCTAGTGATTCTTCATTTCTTTTCAGTATTGCATTTGCATCTTTCACAGCTTTCAATCTTTGTTCCATTCTTTCAATTTTGGATTTTAGTGCTTGATTCTCAAATTCTTTTTTGGTGGTCTTGATTTGCACTCAAAAGTTGATCGGCCATGTCATAGTGAACTTGTGTCATTCTCATGATCTCATTGTATTTTTCTAGTAGCTTCATCTTAACTTGTCTTTTTTCATCTTCTGCCATTTTCTTTTCATCTTCAGCAGTCTTTTTTACTTCAATCAACTTGGTCATCCTTATCATGTTGGTTTCAAGATCTATCTTCATTAGGTCCAATTTCTTGGTAAGTGTATCATTCTTTTCTAGTAACTATTTTATAGTTGTTTCAGATTCATTAGTAACACTGCCTTCATATGTTGTTTCAAGTATATCAAATTTTTCTTGTGTAAACTTTAGTTCATCATAAATTCTTAGTCTATTCCTTAGAGATCTTTCAAGTTTCTTCTTCAAATCAATGATTAAATCTCTTGTATCTTCCAATTCAGATTCAAGACCATCAAGCCTTTTATATTGCCTAAAACTTTCCATGACTATGATCTTTAACTCTTAGGCGGTCAAACCCTATAACTCAAGAGTAATAGATATGATACCAATTGTTGGAATATTGTATGGAAAGTAAGGATTGAGAGGGGAGG
The DNA here is from genome assembly GCA_018584345.1 of Thuja plicata. Lineage (NCBI taxonomy): Eukaryota > Viridiplantae > Streptophyta > Pinopsida > Cupressales > Cupressaceae > Thuja > Thuja plicata. The sequence continues at coordinate 3,213,452 of MU223563.1, read as the reverse complement.
GTGAATCAATACTTATATATTTTTTTTTATCTTAATTCCTTAGCCGATTAACCATAAACTTGTCATTCTCTATTAACTACATCCTTTGCATTAAAATGAAAATAATGCAAAGTACATGTAATTCAAAACATTAAAACCATAAAAAATAAAATCATAACACAATGATTTGGTTACGCATAAATCCTTGGTTAGAGGAAAAAACTACGGTGGGATGACACCCACAACTTTCACTAAAACTGTAGTTTGAAAGGTTGCTCGGTTAGAGATACAACGATTTTCTACTTCTGATAGCTTACTCGGTTAAGAGTATATAAGACTAATTAGGTCTACCTAATTAGAGGATTTTACAATCTCTACACTTAGAGATATACCTGGGTAAATGATTTATAATAACAAGATCTGTTAGGATCTACCCAGTTTTGGGATTTAACCTTAACAATACAATATTACTTAAACTATGAAATGTCTGTTATAATTTGCATCAAATACTAATGTTGATTCAGACTCTATGTGCTATGATATGTGTTACCTTAATTATGATCTTTGTAACACTTCACTATTTTAATTCACTGTAGCTAAATCTGCTCGGTACTGCTCTACTATGTGTTGTTCATCTCAATAATTCATTAATAGCATTAACTCGTTCATTAAAATAAACTCCATCAACATAAAAAACAACTTGATCTTGTGAATTCATCCTTAATTAATATGAAGTTTTAACCTCTTAATCTTGTGAGTTAGTTTCCAAATGATTATCCTGAACCATTTGATCTTCTTTCTCGCTCGGTGACCGTGTCACTTTTACCTTGATACTTGGTGTTGTTCTTGTAAATACAAAACTCCCATTTAATGTTTGATCTGTGCCTTAGATCTTCATCCTAAATTATATCAATCATTGATCATGTAACTAAATGTTATTAATACTTGCAGCAATGTAATTAATGCAGTAACAATGCATTAAATGCATCCTTATCACTTTTTGAATTAACTGTCTAGCTCGGTTACATATTCATTTTGACTCGGTTGTGAGATCTCTCAGTTCTTGGTAAATAGTAACTTGGTGTACTATATCCACTCGATAACAAAATATGCTCGGTATACTTAGTTCTCACTTCTTTTCTTCACCGACTGCATAATGCTTTATGTCTTAACCTAATGCCTAGGTGTGAATTACCGACTAGTCCTTTATAAGACTTTCTCCATTCACTGACTGTGTTCTCTATGAACTGTGACTTTGACAAAACTAATGAAATAAAAAATAACAAATAGAGGTAACAATTGGATCCTCCCCATTGGAATTTATATTTGGCAAAAAAATTATGGGGGGTTCATCCTAATATAACAATATAAACTTTTCTATTGATAGTTTTGTTGAACAACCATAATACTGAGGAGGGGGGGGGGGGGGGAATTAGNGGGGTGAATTAGTATCCCCTAAAACTTTAATTTAAAATCAGAAATTACTCTTTTAATTCACTTAAATGGAAACTAAATTAAAAACAAAAATATAAGCAACATGAACACAAGATAACACCAATTTTTTATCATAGAACACCCAAAAGGGAAAAACCACAGAAAGGGTTAGCTCTCAATATTACACAACTAGTTATATAATATTGCAATGCTCATTGCATGACTCATTGCCCAAAAAATGTGGCTCACTACCAAATAGGATTATAATAATGAATTGTTATACTTGCATCTAAGGTATGCATAAGTTAATTCCTTTGAAGTTCAAATTATAGACTTGATAAACTTCATTTGTCCTTTATTAATTTGTATAGTATCCTTTTGAAGATTCACATATTTGTTACATCCATGACTTCTTCTTCTTCTATCAAAAGAGAAACAACAATCATATATATACCATTTCCAACCATATATCATGTCATCCAAATCCAAATATTCAATAGTCAACTAGGATAATTAATTATACGTTTAATCTAGAATAAACTTGACACTTTCTTTCATATTTCAACCAAAATAATATGAATATTGATGTATACTTGAGACTACATGTTTCATTCAATCCTTAGTTCTGTCTTAAAGTTATAATACCAAAAATATTCACATGATGTAGTGTGGACATACTAATCACCTATTTTGTTCCGGAGGAATAGAGTAACTAGTAATGAGTTGCCAAACCAAGAATGCAACCCAATCAAAGCACCAAAACCCATGAACACTTGAATATAAGTACACTAGAAGTACCAAGAGATATTGTTAGAAGCACATAACCACATATGTCCGTGCAGAGAAAGACAAATCAAAGCAATGTTAACTGTATTACTCAATATTTGAAAGCCATAGTAGAATAAGTCAACAAGAGTATGTTGATATCAATGATAACCAATATGAAAACAACATTCTCCTCCATCATTTACAATATTTTCAACAAGTTTTTCCCTAGTGGAAACACCAAAAATATCTATCTTTTTAATCAGGTTATCAAAATTATCTTGTTCAAGTTGAACACATAGTGGTCTATCATGAACAAATTGAATATTTAATAGATCCTCCTTTTTCAGGAGGGATAATCATTTTATCTTGTGCAACATCATTATTCATTAAGGTGTTAACCATCTGATGAAATCCATCAAGAAACCCAAAATCTTTGAGGCTCATCATCAAGAAGGGTCATTTTACCCTATCATAGGCCTTCTAAAAATCAAGGAGAAACATACATATATTTTTATTGGAGCATCTTTCCAATCCATAGCTTCCAAACTAGTAAGGAGGTTTTCAAGAATGTATCCCCCTTTAATAAATCTAGTTTCTTGTTACTAATAAAGGAAGGGAAATATCCACCAACCTTAAGAATAAGACCTTGGTTAATCTTATATGAGAACATTTAGAAGGGTAATAGGCCTCCAACTTTTAATTAAAGATGTGTCAACGTGTTGTGATATTGCTACCAAGATTCAACTTAATGGTTTTTGAACCAAACTCATTGATGTTAAGAAAATGCGTCTCAACCTTGCATTAACATAAGGTTACTATTTTTAGTAAGTTTTTTGTTTGAGCATTAATTTTCTCTATTATTTCCCCAAATTTTTGGATGGACAAGATAAGCATGCTGGTAAATTTTTGTTGCAAGGTCATGTCCAATTTTGAAGATATTAAATTTTATGTTTTTGAAATTTTGCTAAAAAATTTTCATTCAATTTTAGAGGCTTTAGAGCTGAAAAAAATGTAGCTTAGTAGAGTATTAGTTTAGAAGGGAGTTACACATGTTTGTGTATGTATTGACACATCATATGGCATCTTTGATTGGAGATAAGATGGGAACTACTTTATAAGTTGTTTTTAGCCCATGGTTTTGTGATATTATTTCATAGTTTCTTGCATTGTATCTCCTATATATTAGGTACGTGAGATGCAAGATGTGTGTAAGAGTCTTATAGGCATTCAATTACCTTTGGATCTCTGGTTGGTGAAACTCCTGAGAGAAGATTATTGTACAAGTATATTATAATTTGTTATTGATTTTTGAATAATATATTGGGCAAATTTTGGAGTGTGGGATTTTTCTCCTAAAAGAGTTTTCCCACATAAATAATTGTGTTATGGTATTCATGTTATTTACATAATTATTATAAATATATGATTTTTTTTTACATTACCCTATCCTCAAGGTTAGTATAGGAAGTTATTTTTCTACTTAACTTCCTTACAAGTGGTATTAGAGCCTGATCACCTTTGGCTTTAGTTGTAGATTGTCATTCTTTTTGAACTAATCCAAATTTGAGTGGGATCTTATACAATGGTTAGAATGTAACATCAAATTGTTATTTGAAACATACAACTCACTTTGAAAATATAGATCTAATTATAGCTCAAATGCTAATTCACTGACTGGCCTTCATTGTCATATCTATCATTCATATCTTCTTGGAAATCCTTCAAGCAATCACTACTATGCAATCCTTTACTACTCTCTTCAACCTTCTCTTCCTTCTTCTTAGATTTTTCCAATCAACTGAATTAACCTCATACAACACACACATAACGTGCAATTAGGTTAATCTTATACCTCTCTGATTAGGTAGCTCAATCTTTTATCGCTTAATCATCACCATTGATCTTAGGGTTTGGTCAGATCCAATGAATCCTTCCAACATTTTGTTTCCATTTACATTGTAGAATACATCCTAAAACTCCTTGAATCCATACATAAAAATGGTTAACCATATATTAAATGCTCATTTAATTCTCCACAACAATCATCCTTATCTTAAATATGCTTCAAATATCCCAAGAAAATCAACTATGTCAGTTGGGATCTCAAATGTCTCTCAAACTGTCAAAATATTGACACTCCATCAATACTGTGTTCTTCCGCTCGGTCATCACTAGATAAATCGGTAATTTATTGACACTTAGAAAATACTGATGCTCGATCGACACTAAATTTTCTCTGCATGTAATGGCGCTTGGTCGACACTCGCATCACTTGGCACATACATAAGTTCCTTAATCTTATGTTCTACTACTCGGTCAATACTAATATTGTAGTCATCCAAACTTCACTTAGACTTAAGATAAACAATATATTACCTTGTCAAGGTGCGATCTCATCATGTACCCTTTGTAGTTTCAGATAACTCAACCATTTAACCAGGTCTTCTTGTTATCTCTTCTTTTCAAATCTTCTTCATCAATCAATTGATATGGAACTTTACAAGATAGGAACTATCTTACCAGTTAAGGTTTGACATCAATGGCAATATAATTTTTTTTTCAATTGTAGTTTCCAATAGTAAAGTCCTGTTAAATGATTCTTAGATCTCTCTATGTTTTTAGCTTGCAAATTATTAAAAAAGAGAACTAATACTATGTATTTGATGAACTTCAGATGAGTAGGCATCTCAAGGTGAAGAAACCCGAGCAAAGAGTCTACAAGGAGAATAAAGTGGTAAGAGTCCTTTCAAGTGAAAAAGAAGTTCATAATTTGACTATTTTGGAAAGTTTAGAGGAAGAGGAAAATCTTTATGAACATTTCATCAAGGTTGTAACTAATTACAAAATAAAATTACGTACATTAAATTGATTTTAATTTGTTTAGGATCCTTAAAGAATTAGCAATTGGAAAATGATTTTTAACTTGTTCATTTCAATTTGATTTTTTTTTCTTTCAATTTGTTGGTTGTGTTGACTAACTTTGTTGGAGGAGAAGGATAGGGAACGATCACCATTAGGTGAGTGAAAAAAAATAAAAAAAACAATCATAAAAGTGCCTAGTCTTTGCTAGCTACACGAAAAGGTATTTTCCTCATCAAGCTTGCATTTGCTTAAATTGTGGCATTTCAACTTTCCAAATTAGTCTAATTAGGACAGGCCTATTATTGTTCACCAAACGAGACATTAGACCTATGCTCTCAACTTTTTAAGTTGATCAAAATGCCAAACATGTTAGATTTAGGGATAGAAAGAAAGGTTAGGGAATGAACCAAACACTTAGTTTTTAAAACCTCCTTTTCAAGAGGTCGGAATTAACCTTGTTAAATGTGTTTGGAAGAGAAGAAAGTAGTAGGGATATTTTCTTCACTCTTTGAGTGAATCAAAATCATAAACCTACTTATTGATTCATTTTCTTGCTTTATATGAACATGTTAGAGCTATAGAGGGCCTACCTCCCGAGAATATCCTTACAAGCATGGTGAGAGGGAATGACCCAAGTGGGATACAACCATCTTAGCCGTGGTAAATCTGACCCACTATAATAAAAATACATTCATCCTTGAAAGGGTGGGTGACAAACTGGTGTTGAGAATTTTCACCTCCTCTAGTAGTCCTTCAGGATTGCACAAAATCAAATTTTTATGCATGTGGGAGGCCCTTGTAATGGGGGTTATAAAACTCATCATTGTTTTGAATGAAATTTAAAATTAAACCCGGTTAAGTAGTAAGCTTACTTATTAGAGCCATTATTTACAAGTCAATCTGACCATAGGTAGATATTTTGGAATTCATTCTTGTTAAAGGCCCGTGAAAAGATCCAAGAACATACACTTTGTGTGGTTTTAGGAGTAAAGGAACAAACTTCTATGTGTGTGCTATGTTTTTTTCTACATTTTTCAACAATAAAAACATCCTCAAGGTCTAATCACAATTTTTAAATTTTTAAAAAATCAATCAAATAGTGACAGAAAAATTTTCCCGGTGAAGTGATGCTTGCAAACATTCCTTTGAAGTCTGCAAACTAGTTCTATGGCACCTGAAAACTAAAGGAGCTTGTACCAACTTTAAAATAGTGCATGGTAACCTCCCAAGTTGTGCGTACAAAATTTAAGTAGCGCATGAAAACATTTAAACTGCACATTCTAAGTTGAAAAGTAACACGTGGTACTCTTCTAGTGAGCGCGTACACCACATTAAAGTAGCGTTTATATACAACCAAAGTAGCATGTACAGATTGAGCAAGTCAAACAATGGGTGTTTCCTGAGGGTTTGGACAAATTTTGATTACATATTCAAATACCCTTTCTCGAGTTCTCTCTGTCTGTAACTTCAATTGGACATAATCCTTTGATTTTTAAAACTTCAAATTGTGAAGATGATCAAGTCATAAGGTGGTTTCCAAAAAATTTCAACATTCATGTTAATGCCAACCTTCGCTAAGTCTCATTATATTTGAAACACCTTATTACTGGATGACACGTACCTTCGACAAGACTTTCCTTTTTAGGGTGACCAACCTATTTCCTCATATTTATCCATTGAGGTGGAACACGAAGAAGAACCTATTCACATGGCCTTCCCATTTGGCAACATGGATCCCAATTTAATCAACCATGTCAACAATGACAACTTAAACAATGGGAATCATGAAAACCACAATGAAGGAAATATGGAAGATGGAAATGGAGGTGTGAACAAGGATGACCATAACCTATGCAGTGGAGGAAATGTTCAAGATGATGAAGCCACCAAGGAATGAATAAATGAAGCCGCAGAAAATCCCCTTTTCATCAATGTCATGGAAAAATTGTTAGAGAGGGATAGATAAAAGTACCTCCTTGACCTAGCCCAAGCAGGGGTCAATTGCCTCATGATTACGATGTAAATAATTTGAGGAAGAAGGAAGAAGAGGATAATCCAATTGCCTTAATGAATAAGCAATTTAAGTTACTTTAAATGCAATTGGATAGCATGAAACAAATGGGGGTTCCTAAATCCTTTTCGATCAAAGAATTATGTCCTTTCCTATTTGAAAAGACCCTAATTATGGTGCCATTCCCTACCAATGCAATTTTTCCCAAGTATGAAAAATATGAGGGGGCATCCGATCCACAAGATAACCTATGGAAAATTTGTGTATTGAGCTTGGATTTCATGCATGAAACCACTTATTTAATGTGAATATTTCCAAGAAGAATTGGAGGAATAACGATGGAGTGGTTTTCTAAACTACCCTCTGGTATTCATACTTTCGAAGAATTGGATTCAAAATTTGTGAAACATTATTCATATAACATCAAACACAAAGTCACAATGATTAACTTATGCAATACTAAACAACGTGATGGAGAAGGGTTCTTACTTTTCCTAAAAAGATGGAGAGTGGTATTTTCTTGATACGCTTGAAGTGTCCTCGAGAAGGAAAACATGGACATTTTCATAAACAACTTGAATACAAAACTGAATTACTGGTTGAGATTACAATGCCCATGTTCTTTCCAAGGTATAATTGAAAATGGAGTTAAAGTGGAGGAAGAGTTATTGAAAAGTGGAGAAATAAAACTCTACAAAGACAAAAATTTGAATAATCACAACACTTTTAAAAACAACAATAGAGCTCCTCTTAATAACAATCGGTTTTGGGTCAAGAAGACCAACAAGGGTTTAGTAAATGATGGAGTTGTGGAAGCCAACAATTTAAAAGCCACTCCCTTCAATCTCATGCGAGGATCAAACCAAGCTAACAATTTGAATCAAGCACCCAAGGTTCCATTCAATAACAACAACAATTTTGGGAACAACCAAGAGGCTAACAAGTCTAAACCTTCTTTTCTCCATCACCGAGAAGTAAATTCACACCCTTGGGTGAATCTATTGAAAATGCGTTGAGGACTCTCATTGCAAATAAAATTATCGACCTACCTGAATCTCGACCCTATGAGCCACAAGTGAAACCATCATGGTGGATTGATTCAAACCATTGTAAATACCATCGGAATAGAGGGCACAAGATAAATGATTGTATGCGATTGAAACATGTGGTACAAGACCTCATAGATAATGGAGTGATCAAAGTGGAAGGACCCCAGAATAATGAAGATCACACGACCTTCAAAACACCTTTCTTAAAGAATGAGAAAGGGGAATATTTAAATACTAACAAAAATGGAAATAATTCAAGGGGTAACAACAAAGTCAAATTTACCCATAGCTATGATAATACTATCAATGCCCTATCAGGACATGAAAATCCTATCAATGTTGTAGTGGTGAAGGAACAACCTAGTAAAGAGACCTCTAGTGTTGTCACTAGAGAGAAAGCATAAAGGATCACCCTACAAGGGAGTGCTCCTAAACCTTTTGGTCCTACTCAAGAAACCACTTTGAAAAAATAGACACCTTCTTCAACGAATCTCTATAGCTTAGTGGATCAATTGCAAAAAACACCAGCTCAAATTTCCATCTTGGAGCTATTGAAACTTTCATCTAATCATAAGGAAATCTTGGAGAAAGCTCTTGTGGAAATGACCATTCATGAAAAATTGGAGGAAGAAAGGTTTCAAAACATGGCGGGTCATCTTATTGCACCTTATTGTCTATCCTTTTCCAAGAAAGATGACATGTCTATAAATCATCCTCAAAACCTGTCATTGCATATAGAGATCTTGATCCAAAATCACCGTGTCAACATAGTCCTCATTGATGGAGGAGCTGGTCTAAACATTTGCACCTTGAGTCTAGTTAAAGCTTTAGGGTTATCTAAATCATCCATTGATCCAAAGAAGAAAATTACTAGCAAAGCTTATTATGAGGAGCAGAGGTCTTCCAAAGGAATGGTCATTTTTCCCATTCAAGTGGGCCCAATAAAAAAGGATATTGTTTTTCAAGTCCTGGATATGAAGTTAACTTATAACATCTTGTTAGGAAGGCTGTGGATTCATGAAATGCAAGTGGTGCCTTCAACATATCACCAGTTTATCAAGTTTCCATAAATGGGTGAGGAAATTAATATTGGAGGAGACTCAAATCCCTTTCAATATTGTAACATTGTGAAACCTATAAATGAACTATTTATTCTACACAATAGAGAAGGATCCACTTCTAGTGCAACCATTGAAGAAACTAAGGATGAAGGTCCTAGTTCAAAATTGAATTCTAATTCTACCTCAATTCACAATGAAGCTAACTCATCCACATCGACTAAGGGAAAAGAGAAGGTTAGTTTTGAGGGTGAAATTCCTAATGACCTTTCAGTAAATATTTCTAATCCAAGGGAAGAAAGTTCAAAACTTTCTTTGGTTGAAAGGGAGAAAGCCAAAGAGTCCAATTATCAAAAGATGAGTGAAATGATACACAAGTTTGAGAAACAATGTAGAATCCATCAAAAGGACATATTCTGTTTCATTATTTGACTTACCCACTTCTCCAAGGTCACATGGAAAACCTTCTAGTTCTCACCCACCCGAAATGTTTAATTCCCATTTTGTGAGATAAAGTGATCCATCAACCTTAGAGAAAGAAGATAATAAAGTTTTAAAATGGTTTTACAAAGATGAGGAAGCTTCGAGTTCACATGTAAAAAGGGTCCAAAATGTGAGCATTCAAACACAACAATATGGTAAGGGTTTCCACATTATGCAAAATATGGGATACAAAGGAAGTGGACCCTTAGGCATTCAAAATAGAGAATTTATAGAGCCCATACAACCTCCTTGGAGATCTAAGGATGAAAAATTAGGCATAGGATACCAAGAGCAAGGAAGTAGTTCAAGCAATGTCCAGGATTCCTATGAACATGTTCATATGGTAGGCTCTGAAAGTGAAGATGACTCCGGTAAATATGAATGGGATTATTTATCCAAAGCTTCTTGTCATGAAAAGGAAGTAGATGTCATCTATACTTATGCTCCTACATCTAGTATAAACAAACAATCCAATATGGACCAAGGATTAAGTTCTACTCAAGTGCCAAATGATTTTCAAGCATCAAATATAGGCCAAACATCAAATGAAAATCCATGGGTGGGTGAACCATAGGTACCTTCATGGGTAGGAGATTCACATGTTAGATTTATTATATGAGCCTTTTTATCCCATAGAAATCCAAGAGGACTCAAGTTAAGAGAATTCTGATCCAAATTCTATGGAATACCTTGAACAAGCTCATGTCATCGATTTAAGCGATACAATGTATGAAACCTCTAATGAAGTCACGTCCTTAAAACCCATGGATGAAATATTACCCAACAAATCCCTATCTCTTATCCATCCCAAAATTATTGATTGGGATTTGACCAAGCCAAATAACATACTTTATTTCCCTAATGACAATGTTGTGGCCCTATACATTAATGCAATTGAACCATCTTCAACCAATGAACTCAATCCAAGCATGGTTATGGAAGAAAGTGTACAATATCTCAATCCAAAAGGAAAAAAGAAAAAAAAGTACAAAAATGAAATGGTCTAGTGGTGAAAACCACAATTTGGAAGTACTAGATCCCAAAAAAGTAAAAATAAAGGATGTTTCTGAAGGTGAAAACCCAATTGTGGCACCTAAGGAAGAGATATTGGACACCTTTCTCGAACATGATGAGGAAAGATCTCCTATTTTAATCAAACTAACAGAAAGGGTTAATATTGGCATGGAATCAGAACCCAAGCTCATACATCTTGCAACATCTTTAACTCCAATGGAAATACATGATTTCATCAAGTTCTTCCAAGAGAAGCAATCAATTTTGCATGGTCTTATTGCATGGTCTTATGTGGATATGATGGGATTAGATCCTAGTTTCATAATGCATCATATCAATGTGAAACCCGGAGTGAAACCAGTTAAGAAAAAGTTAAGAAAGATGCATCCTCACATGACTTTGTTGGTCAAAATAGAATTAGAGAAGTTATTAAAAGTTGGATTCATAAGGGTCATAGCCTATGCAGACTATATTTTAAACATTATACTAGTGACTAAGCATGAAAAGTCCATATGAGTGTGCACCGATTTTAGAGACCTTGATCTTTCTTTTCCTAAAGATGAATTTCCATTACCAAGCATTGATGCTATAGTGGATTTGACAGTGGGGCACTCCATGTTATCTTTAATGGATAGATTTAGTGGCTATAACCAAATTAGAATAGCACCTGAAGATCAAGAGAACATTTCATTTACTTGCCCTTGGGTTAGTTTTTGTTAGAACGTCATGCCCTTTGGCCTTAAAAATGGTGGAGCTACATATCAAATGGAAATGACAACAATTTTCCATGACATGATGCACACATTTATTGAAGATTATGTGGATTACATTTTTTTCAAGTCACATGAAAGGAAAGATCAGCTACAAATTTTAGATAAAATATTTACAAGATTGGAACAATTCAAAGTTAGGATAAATCCTAAAAAGTGTGCATTTGGTGTCCAATCTGGGAAGTTATTGGGGTATATAGTTTCAGAAAAAGGAATAGAGGTAGATCCAGAAATGGTTCAAGCAATTATGGATGGAAACACCTAAGAACATTAGCCAAATGAGATGATTACAAGGAAGGCTCCAATACATTAGAATATTTATATCTCAATTGGTGGAAAAATATCATTCTTTCACTAGGTTATTACAAAAGGATACCATCTTCAAATGGGATGATTAATGTGTAGAAGCTTTTTCAATCTTGAAGGCATACTTAATGAATCCACATATTTTGATGCTACCCATCAAGGATAGCCCTTATTATTTTACATTTCAGCAACAAAACAGTATATAGGGGTTTTGTTAGCACAAGAAGATAAAGATGGCAAAGAAAGAGAAATCTATTACCTAAGCAGGACCTTGGTTAAATATGAGTTAAACTATAGTTTCATGGAACAAGAATGCTTAGCAGTAGTTTTTTCTTCCCAAAATCTATGACATTATATGTTAGTGCACAAGGTCAAATTGATTGCTAAGATTGATCCTCTCAAATATTTACTTAGCAAAACTGCTCTCACAGGAAGGATAGCTAAATGGGTGAACATATTGAGTGAGTTTGATATGGATTATGTGGACTAAAAATCCATTAAGGGACAAGTAATAGTGGATCAATTGGTAGAGTATCCCTTAGTTTCAAGTCATCCTATTCAAATAGAGTTTCTAGATGTAGAAATAGTGAATGTGGAAGAAAAAGCATGGAAGTTGTATTTTGATGGATCCTACTATTAGGATTAAGTAATACTGAGAGGGGCGTGAATCAATATTATAACACTTTAAACATGAACTAAATAAATTCCAACTTAACCATATAATTATTAAAATGAAAAGAACATAAGAACACAACACATAACTCATAACACCATGAATTGTTGTCGAGGAAACCCTGGCTAGGGGAAAGCCTTAGTGGGGATGGTACCCCCAAATATGTACTAAAAGTATAGTGTCCCTGTTAGGAGACCTAGTCCTGTTAGGAGCTAAATATTAGATTAGCACATTTCCCTGTTACGGGAATACAAAACCCTGTTAAAGCTATACTAAGCACATTTCTCTTACAATCAGAAATAGTTCAATTACAATCAATATTAGAAATGAACAACACAAGCATCAACTATTCTTAGATAGTTCCAGTTATATCACACATCTATCTGACATCAAAATGCACCCATGCATTCCAGTAAATACAAAATTGGTGAACTTATACTACCAAATAATAGGTAAACCAAAATCCTAATCCAACTTAGCACATTTGGATTCCATGTCATACTCCCTTAATCATCATGATTGTTCAACTACCATGTGTCTCTATTCCTCTATCTTCACATGTCTTCAAAATAGTGTAACTCACTACGATCAACACCAAAACTCAAGAGACCTTAAAAAAAGGTCATACATATCCCAAAATGTCTTCCTCTAAGCTTGTATGTCATCCGTCATCATATACTATCTTTTTTGTCCAGAATTGTACTGCTATACTCTATATTTATGTTCACTGTACTTAGTCATTTTACCATATGTATATCCAAAACTATAAAAAAATCCAAGCGATCATCATAATAGATGTGTTTCCATAAATGAAAACCCTCAAGTGTCCCTTATCACTAAAAAATGCATCACTTTCTAGCAATCTCTCCCTTTGGCATTGATGGCAACACTTAGTGAAAAATGACTAAGTGTCAATACCAAAAAGATATCCATGTATATCCTTTACATATATCCTTTACTTTATATAATTATCTATACATTTTTCATCTCTTCTCTTATCTCCCTTTGACATCAATAGAAAAGGTAAACAAAAATGTAAAGTATACCAAAATTGTACCACTGTTTACTAGAGAATTAGACCATTTTTAGTACATCTTGAAAAGAGTTTTCCAAGATCTTTACTTCCTTTGTCTAGGTTTTCACCAAAATCTGACTCACATGAATCAATCCATTCAGTGTAAATAAAGAAGTCTTTTCTACTTGGAGGTTAGTAGGCATATGTGCTGTAAGGGCCTGTCCTATCTTCTCCATGTCACAGATATGGACTTCAAGAGTTGATAGCTTGGGAGTGATTAGACTCTTCAACAAACCAAATCTTTCCATAAATCTCCCTCTTTAAATATCCAGTACACTTAGGTTGTCCAAAATTTTGGACACCTCTCTGTCTATCTCTAATAAAGATTGTGAGGAGGTCTCACAACTATCCATCAACTTATCCAGAGTAGCTCTATCCTTTGCTACTATGTCCTCAATGTTCTTGATATGTCTGATAGGGTTGACACAGTAACTGTATAACTTCCTTGTGTGACACAAATTTTATCCTTAGATATAGTTTTTTTCAGTACACCCAAGTCCCAATAAATAGACTTTCACACTTCCTCCAATTGCTTTTGAAGATATTTCTTCTCAGCCTTCTCTTCAGAGATCTTCTCTAATGACTCATTGTGAGTGTCAAAGTCATCTAGTGCCTTGTTCAAGTTCTCTGCATTATCTTTTCCCTGAAAACAATAGGTGTTGGAAGTAGTTTGTTTAATGTGTCAACTACTCTTGTCATTACCTTAGTATTTTTCTCTCCTTTCTACTCATAACTCTCTTTAGCTTTAGAAAATGTGATGAAGGACAACTTCATCAAATCATCCTTGTCCATGTTCTCAATGTCAGTGCTCAAAGACTTGTCTCTACTTGCCAACAATAAAGGTGAAGAATCATATGCAATAATTTATTGTTTCACCTCAACCTTATCCATTATATCCTCTACTGTTTCATCAATGTTTGTATTTGACAGAAAGGGGTCATTCACATCCTGCAAAGTGTCCAATGATATAGGCACACTAGAAACATATAAATATGGTTGCTTCATAGTGCTTACATAATGACTATCATATTTGCTCAATGATTTATCAAGGTTTATTTCAGATTTATTTTATGATTCTCCTTTCTCAATGGATTTGGGCTTAGGATCCTTAGGTGGCAAGATGTTTTCAGTTTCAGTTCCCATCAAGACTTTTTCTACAAATTTCTATGTCTCCTCAATTACTTCATCATATTTCCTTCCCATTATCTTTACTAATCTTGTCTTGGTTCTCAATAAGGGTTTAAATTCACTCAATATTCTCTCCATCTCTTTAACAGATACAATAGGCAACATTCCTTCAATTTCTTGTTCTCTAATCACTTCATCTTCCTTCTGTGCTAATTGTTTTCTTATCTCCAATTTCTCATATAACTCCTCAGGTACACTGCCTCCAATCTCTAACAAATTATTCTTAAAAACAAGTAAATGTTTAATCACTATGTCTTCAGTCAAAAGTTTGTCAGATGCCTCATACCTACCATAGTAATTTTCCAAAAAAAACAAGCCTTCCTTTCTCAATAATCCTCTTCTCTAGTATTTTCATATCTGGCTTCCAAATTTGTCTCACATTAGTGGCCTTTTCTTCAATTTTCTTCTCTTCTCCTTCTATCCTTTGTTCCTTAGGAGGTGAGTCTAGTTTAGTGGACCTTGTGTTTCTTCTAGATACTTGTTTTGTAGTCTCTTCTTGTGATGTATGCTAAGGTGGTGAAGGTGTAGATACATTAATCACAGTAGAAAGTGGGCTGATTATCTTCATATCTTCTGGAGGTGGAAGGGCTGCAGTAGCAGTTCTTGCCAACCCAGAAGCTTTCTCAGTCATCTTCTTCCTAACTTCTTTCATTTCCTCTTTATATATTCCTACCTTGGCTATACAATCATCAATTGTATTCTCTACTTTCCTCTTCCTTGATGCTCTAGTATGTTCCTCCCTAATATTTGCAGACTTCTCCTCATAAGTATCCCATCTTTCCTCTGATGAATCAACTCTTGAAACTAAGATGTGTTCTACTTGCATAGTCAAAACTTCAGAACTAACCTCATAGCCTAGTGGATAACACCATTTTTTTCTAGGAATAACTGCCTCAAAGAACACACAATCAGTTTCAAACATGAAACAAATTGAGTCCTTGTATTTTTCTACCACTACCTCAAGAATGCTCTCCATTTACTTCATCTCTCTCTGTAGGATTTTGCAATTCACCATCTACCCAAGTGTTGTTTTATCTCCTATAACTTTGAGTAATCTAAATAATAGTAGGTATATTGTCTTTCCATGCTCTAGGGTGCATACCACGAAATTTGTGAACAATGTAAATGTACATGTGTATCAACAAAGATCCAAATATGAATCCTTTAGACTTGTCCTTCTTTATCTGCCTTACTTTTTCCAAGAATTTTTGTGTTAAGACTTCGCATAGATTGTACTTGATGTTTTCCTTGACCATCTTATAGCTATTAAGATTACACCTAGTGATATAGAATTGAGTTGGCTTCTATAATGGAGTTTATAGCCTAAGATCATAGTAATCAAGCTTATATCCTATTGAAATACATCTTTTACTATCATCACTCTCATGTCCAGCTGTGAATGTGTTAGAGTTTCTACCATATTCTTAGTATTCCTCTCAGCAATATGTACTACACCAGTATTGTCCAATATTGTTATGGCATGAATTAGGTCGATGCAGATATTCATAGGCTGATCTCCAAGCCATATGAATTGATCATGAACTCTGCTCAGGATAATCTTTATCCATTCTTCTTCATCAAAATCGTGAAGTTTGGTTATCTTCATAATACTCAGGTTATTTAGGTGTACGAACTCATCCTTCATTTTTCCATTATCACCTATCATGTCTTCCATCTCTGTAGAAATATCTTCATCTCCCAAAGATTCATACTTACAATGTATATATGCCCTAATATCTTTGACATGCAAAACATCATACGCTGTTTGAGAAAATGCGCCTTCGGGGTCATCCTCAGTAGATTTGAAAGGGTGTTTCTTAAATTTGTATCTAGGTCTCTCTACAACATCTAAAATCATAGGAGTATCCATTTTCAAAACTTTTCAATCGATCTAAATACCTCTTTGCTGTGGAAATGTGAATTTATGCACTGATCAAATCCTTCAACACACTTGCTCCAATGCTACTCCTACCTAAGACTTTGTTCTCCTCAAGCTCTGCTCTATAAATGATGTTCAATTTTTTGGAAAGTGATGTTTTGGTGTGATATGAGACAATTAATGGTTTTAATTTATGGCAACATGTCTGATAGTATGATTGAGTTAAGTACAGTTTTGGAGATATAGTTTTGAAATCGACTAAGTGGAGAAATAGAAGTACATAGTATAACAACATTTTTTTGGATAGAAAAGATCGTGTATGATGTTTGATGACTTGTGAGCTTAGAGGAAGATACTATGGGATATGTATGACCTACAATTAAGATTGATTTTGTTTTGGTGATGATTACAGAGAGTTAGAGTGCTATAAAGACATGTGAAGACAACATAACAATGTAACAGGGCAGTTGAATAGTTGCGACGATTGAGGGAGCATGAGATGGAATCCAAATGTGCTAAGTTGTATTGGTATTTTGAATTACCTATACTTTGTTAATACAAGAGCACTAACATTATATTTACTTTTTGTATAAGTAGTTATTCTATTTTGTATATTAATTGAGAGCCGACCAAATAATGTAGGACATATATATATGAAGAAGATTTTGTAAAGAGAAGATGTAAGAATGAATGGATGGATATGTGTGTATGTGAAAGAGTTAGAGATGACTGATGTCATATGTGACATTAGAGATTGAAAATTTTTGTTTACAGCTATAACCGGAACTATCTAAGCATTGGAGATGCTTGTTTTTGTTCATAACTGAGAACACTTTGTAATAAAAGTATTGGTTGTAAGAGTTGTAAGCTCAGTGTACCCCTAACAGGTTGTTGTATACATTTACCAGGGTTGATATTCCTTTAATAGGGAAATGTACTATGTAATATTTAGCTCCTAACAGGGATAGGTCTCCTAACATGGACATTATAGTTTAGTGCATGCTTGTGGGTACCATCCCCATGGGGTTTTCCCTTGGCCAGGGTTTCCTCGACAACAAATAATGGTGTAATGAGTTGTGTTATTTTCTTATGTTCTTTTCATTTCAACAATCATATCGTTTATGTGGAATTGGTTTAAGTTAATTCAAAGTGTTGTAATACTGATTCAACCCCCTCTCAGTATTACTTAATCCTAACAATTGGTATCATAGCTATTGGCCCTTGAAAATAAAGTTTAACAACTTAAGGAAGATCAAGATGGATTCTATAATTTTGGAAGTAAACTTTGAAGCAACACTTGAAGACCTTGAAAAAGCAAAAGAAGAGAATGGTGACTTGAGATTAAAACTAAGAAGAGCTGAGGGATTCATTAAGAAACTAAAGGATCAGCTTGAACTTTCCAGAAGTTAGAGATAGGATCTTAAAAGAGGATTCAGATAATGATAATTCAAATCAGATAAAACAATTTGAACAAGAGAATGATAGCTTGAAGCTTAATCATGAAACAATGGCTAAAGAGATTCAACAATAAAAGAACGCTAAAAACAAAATTGAAGAATATTTGAAGGATGCTAATATTATGATGGGACAAATGAAGACTGAACTTGACCACTACAGGAACAAGTGTCTAGAATTGGAGAAATATAGTCAGATCATAAAAGGTGAACTTGTTGAGACAAATAAAAATATTGAGAGACTTCACATGAGCAGTGAATTGATCAATGGCCAAAGAGACAGATAGAAACCTAAAGAAGATATGACTGGTGTTGGCTTCAATGAAGCTGGATGTTCTAAGAATCAAGAAGAAAAACCTGATGCGAAGACTAATGGAGAAAAGCCTACTCCTAAAGAACCTAAAGAACATATCAGACCTTTTAGAGGTAGATGTTTTGGTTGTAACAAGTTTAGACACATGAAGAAAGATTGCAGAGGTAATTCCCCTTTAAAACCTTTTTCTGGTTATTGTTTTAATTATCATGCATATGGGCACAAGAAAGTAGAATGTAGGAAACCTGATCAATCTAGATATAGAAAAGATAAAATCCGAGTAGAATCAAGAGTTAAAACCACATGTTACAAATGTAATAACCTTGGGCACATTGAGAGGTATTTTAAGTTGCAAATAAATAAAAATAGACCTCCTCTTATTTTATACAAATGCAACATTCGATGGCACATAGCAAATTTTTTTAGGTACAATGGAGTAGACAATAGAAGAGTACCACCTCCTATGAATACAAAGAGAAATGAAAGTGATACTGGTAAGAGTCTTGTAGATTAAAAAAGTGAATTTGAAAATTGTTTCAAGAAAGAAGAAGATAATAACAGTGGTAAGGTATGGAAAGTCAAAGATTCAAATGAGATATTGGCTCAGGGAGAGACAGTAGATGTTACTGAATATTTTCCTAATGCTAACACTACTACATCGACCTAAATGGCTGATCATGGCCTTAGGGGGAGCATTGGATGAAGATACCAGATTATATCTAGCCCTTGATTTTGAGGAGTAAGATCATGCAAGCTTGGTTATGATATACATAGACATTATAGAACCCATATCTGTGATCGCTACATCAGATGATGCATATTTTTTGATCATGAGATTTGTGATTGACTGGACAGTGTACAAAGTTAAGTTTATTGGGTAATGTGCATTTCTTAGTTAGTGATAAATAAAAGACATCTGAGAATGTTATTTCTTCACAATTTGAAGAGAAGCGACCAAGGAGAGTAGAGATTAGAGAGTATCAGACTACCAAGAAAGAAATGGTGTTACCCTATGGGCTATGAAATCAGTTTAGAAGTTTTAATTATGCAAGTTGAACATGTTCTGGCTTATGAAGTTGATACATCTAAGGAGAGATGGGGCACATATGAAGAGAAATAAGCTAAAGTCAAAGAAGAGGATACTAGAGGTTTAAGGAAGAGAAGAGTAGAAAATATAATTGATGACTGTGTAGCTAAGGCAGGTATAACTAAAGAGGTGATGAGATAAGTAAGGAAGAAGATAGCAGAGAGTGTTAGGATTGGATAATACTAAGAGAGGGGGTTAATAAATATTATAGCACTTAATTAAATTCTTCAACCATTTATATATTAACCATAAACTTGCAATAAAGAAAAGAGAAAAAGAAAATGACGCATTACTCATAACACCATATTTTGTTTTTGAGGAAATCTCGACCAAGGGAAAACCCCAGTGGGGATGGTACCCACAAGCATGTACTAAATTATAATGTCCCTGTAAGGAGACCTAGCCCTATTAGGAGTTGAGTATTACATAGCACATTTCCTTGTTAAAGGAATTAAAACCTTTTTAAAGGTTCACAACACCCTGTTAGGGGCCAACTGAGCTTACAACTCTTACAATATAATTCAGGTTACAAAGTGTTCTCAATCATGAACAAAAAAAGAAATACTGGTGCTTAGATAGTTCCTTTTGTTCTTCAATGATCTTTGTCATTCTCTTCTTTTCTATTCGCTCAAAAACTCATCCAAGTGTCCAACTGACCACTATTTCCAACATATATCTTTATCAAAAAGATCTTACATATATATCTCACAAGTTTACAAAGTCAGCTCACAATATGAATATTAAAAATATTACAAAGTTGACCTTCAATACAAAATACATTTAATATAGAAAATACCAAATGCATAGTCGACACTCTTGCATAGTCAATATGGAGGTTATCAACAACCAAAATACAACTTCAATTGTCTGGAGTCCAAGTCATACTCCCTCAATCTTTGCTACTGTCAAACTGCTCTGTTTCGCTATTCTGTTGGAGTTTGTCTATCTTCAATTATTTCTAACTCACCGTATACTCAACTAAAACCAAATAGGTCTTAGGTGGAGGTCATACATACCCAATGATGAAATGTAACTGATTAAATGTTTGATAATGTTAAGTTGAAGATAATGCAAGGCATTAAATCAGTTAATGGTTTGTATTGTCATTGATGTGAACTTGATATCATCTGTATAGTCATATATAAAATGACAAAGACTTCAGAGAATCAATGGAACAAAGGTTATGCTTTCCACAATGCATAAAAGTCAAGTATTCACAAAGTGACAGATAAAATTGATGAAGTGCACACCATCGGTAAAGACAAAGAAGAAAAGTCACAGTGATACTCGACGAGCAGATGACAGTGTTGCCCGACGAAGCAAACCACAGGATGCTCAACGAGCTGAAAATAGAGTTGCTTGACAGATGGAGATCCCGAAGCTAACTGGAGTCATACCAATGAAACTGATAGTTGTAACCGACGACTAACTAAAGAGTTAACCGATGGAACAGAGAGTTCAGAAAATGATAAAATATCTAGCTGGCAAGAGCTAAAGATAGACTTAACTGGTTGTTTTCTTTGTTTTATTCGACCAGAGTTAAAGTGATTGATTTAAATAAGATTTGTAAAGTTGGCATAAAGATAACTACGTGATAAATAAGGAGTTATGCTTTAAATCAGATTGGCTGGATTGTTTTTCATGCCAAGAGCCAAGAATCAATAATAAAGAATCAATGAATATTATGTCTATATAAGAGACAAGCTTAATTCATTTCCAAACACATCAAATTCACGGAAAAGGGATTAAGGGGAGTGAATAGAAAAGAGGATGCTGAAGAGAAACTGATGAAGAACAACTTCATGCAGTACTGATCAATCAAGCTAAAGGAGAGCTAAGGAATTCTGCAGACACCGACAAATAGTGAGCACATCATCACAGAGCAGAAACTATGGAGCACAAAATAATTGATTTGATACTTTGATCAAAGAGGTAATGTACTTAAATAGATATGAAAATCTGCAATTCAAGTTGCATTAGAAACATGTCATTTTGTTTCAGTTTAACCATTGAAGCATTAAGTCTCCTAACAGAGTAGGACTTAACAGCCTTCTATATATTGAGGTACATCCCAAGGAGTGCCAAAAAGGTTGATTCATGAAAGTAGCATTGGATATGCCTGATGCCTATTGATGGTCTAAAAGAGAGGCTGATTCAGGGATGGCAACATTAGATGCCCGATACTAAGTGACAACCTATATGTGTAAAATCCTCTAACAAGGTCACACCTAACAGTGTGTTTGTAACCTTTAACAAGGTTGGCTCTTAACAGGGCTCACTTCAGAAGAGTAAAAATTAGGGGTACTAGTCCAAATGGTTTTTTCCCTTAACAGGGTTTCCACGTTAAAATCCATGTGTTATGTGTGTATGGTTTATTACTTTACTATTTTACATTTCACATATGCATTTTTGGATTTATTGGTATACTCTGCATATTTACTATATTTCAATCAATAGTTATACTACTTATCAGTAATCAAGGAGAATAAGGACAGACAAAGAAAACTGACAGACAGTTAATCATTATAAGTATTTCATGTCATGCATCTTGTAGGGACATAATAATCTGACATTTATTTGATTGGTGGTTAGATTAATGATAATAATTTAAGGCCACTGATTCACCCCCACTCTCAATTGGTATTAGAGCTTGTTTTCTTAGAAGGAAGGTTTCAAGACCTAAGCCAAAGATGAAAAGATGAACAGATGAGATGTGCCCAAGTTGAACAAAGATAATTTTGCTTCATGCCAAAGCAGGATAAGACTCCACTTATCAGGTACTGGTAATGATGTTACTCAATTCCTTGAAATTGAATATGTGTTACCCACATGAGCACCAACAGTTGAACAAATGAGAGAGAAGCATGAACATAATTTCATGATGATAGAGCTTGCTTCCTCACTCTCCGATGCTGAATTTGAAGATGTCAAAGAATGCAAAACTGCAAAGTAGATGTGGAACAAATTGAAGCTTGTACATGGTGGTGACAAAAATGTTTTGAGAGCCAAGGCAGAAAGCCTTAGAGGAAAGTTTTCTGATCTCAAAATGAAAGAAGGAGAAAACATCACTCAGTACAGGAACAAAATTAAAGAGGTAGTCAATGCTATCTGAGGAGTTGGAGGTGTACTTGTAACCACCTAAATTTGGTCTGTTCCAACTATGGACCCTATTTTCCCTAAGTGTGATCATACCCTCAATTATGTCCAAATGACCCTGTTACTGCTTGACATAATTCTTCAAATCTATTTAATAGCCTAGGTGATTTTTATCACTAAATTATATTAACTATTATAGCCATATGATTTAAATAAATTCAAATCAATTTTGACCAATCAAATCAAATCAAAAATTAAACATGGCTATAGTATTTAATTATAAAGGAATTAAATAAATCTCTAAATCAATTACCCACTTGAAATTAACCCATTCCCCTAGCCTATTTAATTTAATTAAAATGGCTATAGTCCCCTAATTATTA
>MU223563.1:3165916-3180902 GCA_018584345.1 Thuja plicata | reverse complement strand
GAATAAGTAATAGAAGGGAAACCCTTTCCCCTTATTAGAATGCGTGCTAATATGGAAAATGATTTGAACATAATTAAATCATTTAAGTTATACATTATACTTGGTTTTGTAGCTTTGGGTTGGCCCTAGAAGGAAGGCAGCGGAAGAGAAGAAGCTCTTTGACACTCACCTGGCTCCCTTTTATAGAATAGAGCAGGTAACAAAATATAGATATTATATATTATTCTTTTAGAAGTTGACCACACCATCATGTTATTTCATCAGTTCATTGCAAGTCCTTTATAACTGTTAAAAAACATAAGATACATCAAGCTAGCATTTGTGTCAACATCATTGCTGCACAACCTTTTTTTTTTAAATATTATCTTGAATCCGTCGCAATTGCGATGTTTACTTCCATAATTACAATGGAGTCATTGTATTGGTGACACCCAAATGCCGTCCCAGTTGCTTGGGTATTTGTCATAATTGTGACATCTACGCTTAGAATTATGATGGTTTTGCTGTATTGGTGATGCCCCAAATGTCGTCGCAATATCAGTTATGCGTCGCAATTGCGACGATAATCTAACGAATTGCAACGGGGTTGATGTCACAATGAAGGGGTTGCATAGCGATGGATGGAAGTCGTCATTACGATGGAAAAGGAAAAATGTCGTATTTTGTGACTAAAAAATAGTGACGTCTATTACTGTTGCAATTGCAACACATCGCTGTCTCAATTGCGACACATAGCCATCGCAAATCGATGCCAAAGTTATTAGTGACTTTGTCTTCATCACCTTCCAGTAGATACCACAATCAGAGAACCAGGCGGCATATGCTATGGCTACCTTGGCATCCATGTTACAACTGGAGGAATATCAATTTTGCTATGAATTCTTGGTGGAAGAAATATCCTATCCTGCCTTTGCTAACCCTAAATACCAAGTAATATGTGCCTTGAATACCCCAAATCAATCTCGGTATGCTAGTATCATTGCTTACCTTTCAAACCAAACCATTCCTACCAATCTATCTAGAAACGAGAAAAGATCCCTGATTAGGACAGCATCGCATTACATCCTCATAACTAACAACCTATATCGACATAGTCTCGACGGTACACTTCTTCGATGTTTAGAACTAGAAGAGTCTGATCTAGCATTAAAAGATGTCCACGAAGGTGTATGTGGATCACACTCAAATGGATTTTCATTAGTTAAAAAATTGCTCAGAGTAGGATATTATTGGCCTACCATGGAGAAAGATGCTATTCAATTTTCAAAAGCATGTCTTAAATGCTAGATACATCAAAATCTTATTCATGCTCCTGCCAGAGAACTGATACCTTTCATAACACATTGGCCATTTCAACAATGGGCCTTTGACTTGGTTGGACAAACATATCCCAACTCTTCAAATGGATACAATTTCATCATTATGACCACTGAGTATTTCACAAAGTGGGTTGAAGCCGTGCCGCTAATCAAAGCCAATGGAAAACAGGTGGCTATGTTCATTCTAAACTATATTATTTGTAGATATGGGATACCCTCTTCAATTGTGATAGAAAATGGGGGCCAATTTAAAAATCAAGACATTGATGACCTCTTTGAACAATTCCATATCACTCAACATTGCTCCTCAATCTATTATCATCAAGGTAATGGACAGGCTGAGGCATCAAAAAAAAACATTCTCAAGATCGTACACCAAACTTTGAGAAAGTCTGGCAGAGACTGCATCTACAACTAAATCCGGCACTATGGGCCTATAGAACACCAACTGGAGCCATGCCATTTGCTCTAGTCTATGGTGCTAAGGCAGTACTACCTATTGAGGTTGAAATCCCCTCTTTGCGGATATCTTTACAAGGACTGGTTACTGATGAACAGTACCACATTGATCGGGTAAATTCTCTGGACCTACTAGATGAGTGTAGGAAATAAGCATTCGACCACCTCAAAGTGTACCAAGAAAGAATGTCCAAAGGTTACAACAAGAAAGTTAAACCATGCAATTTTGAGGTGGGAGACCTTGTCCTGAAAGAGAATCCTAAGAACCAGCCTAACAAAGAGTAGAAAGGAAAGTTTGAACCTAACTGGCTGGGACCTTATGTTATCACTGCCACCTTTGGAACTGGAGCTTATCAATTAGCTACACCTGAGGGAGACCTTCTTCCAGATCCTATCAACACTCTACATTTGAAACGGTTTTACACTTAATTTTTGGCTAGCAGAGCCTGTACAACAAATAGTTCTTGCAAAATACCAAAAACATTCAAAAAATTGATCCTGAAGAAATCCAAAAATAGTGGAAAAGGTCCTACAGAAAAGGTATCTTTGGTGAAAACCTGGCAAACAGGCACCTTGATACTACAAAAATATTCAAAAAAGAAAAAATAGCAAAAAAAAATTTGAAAAAAGAGAAAAGTGCCTTGATGAGCACCTCATAAAATAGGCATCTTGGTAGCAAAAAGAAAGAGAAAAATATCTTGCCAAGTGGTGAAAACCTGGCAATCAGGCATCACTTGTGTTTTGTGCTCCATCTATCCATGCACTACTGATACTAGACCTTCATAACTTTTCCTGTGCTCATACTCTGACTTCATTTTCCTACATGACTATCTTATCCTCGCTTGGGATTCATCTATCTTTACATCTTAGGGATAAGTCATTCTACACTAAGGGAATCTTTGATGGTATATTCAGTTGCGGTTGCTAGGTTTCTATAGGTTGGTTTGCCTCACGAACATAATGTTTCTCGACACATGCAAAACAATATCAGTTTTCAAAACAAGGGTGTTTTTTCATAACATGGGGCATGACATTGACATTCACCAGCATTCCTACAAAGCCGTATTGGATCGAAAAAATGAATGGATTATCCTATCAAATTCATAGACATGGAACAACATATTGCTTATATTCTAAATTTTTGATTGATGAATCTCTACTGTGTCTGACAGATGAATGAACAAGTACTACTTAAACACACAGTTTTCTATTGGTTTGATTATAATTCTTTAATGTCCTAATGATGTTTTCAACTAGGGGCATCTAAGTAATTATAAATTTTATCTAATTGATTCTCAATTGATGATTTGTTATGTCTTTTTAGTTACTCAATGACATTTGCGCAAAGACAAAGAGTCGCAAGGATTGGGGGCATAATGTTTTATTATTTTTCTGTGTATGGTGATTGTTTTAAATGATCCTATAACTTTCACCTGACTTGGATGTTTATGGTAAGAGCTGCCACTATGGGTGGATAGCCGCATATATCTCGATCTTTGTTTTGTGTAAACTATGGTGAGTTTGACATAATTTCCTTGTCTATTTTCTGATCCAGATTCTCACTAAGGTATACGAGTCATAATGTACCCAAGGATATGAATTTTCAAGGTCATTACAGGTTTAATATCTTGCCTTACTAAGAATCTGGTATATTAAAAGCAAGGGGACTATTTTGTTATCCTGGCTTCTATGCCTTGATGCCTAAGTCTCTTTCTGACATTTCAATAAAACATAGTATTCATACTTTCATAATATCAGTGGGTATTAGTGATGGTTGTACTATCAGATGGTATCCGTTCCAAAACCACCCAATGATGATAAAAATGTTGCAATATTTTATAAATCAGTGACAAGTCCTAATAGTCTTCATATAGTTGCATTTAAAGATTTCCTGATGCATTTTGTTAACAGTCATAACAACATAAGGAATTTTGAGCTCAAAAATGCTTTCTATCTTCTTCCAAAAATCCAAGTTTATTACTAATACCCATGCTTCCAAAAATCTTTGATCTATCAGGAACAAAATTGAACTCATATTTTCAATGTGATTCACTTGGTACTTGTGTGTTTACTCTTAAACACCCCCCCGCTCCTTCACCATCTTCTACTCCACTCTTTCTTGTCCACCCACTTCCTACAAGTGTTCTATTCTTTTCAACTGAGGGATTTATTTCTTTTCCTTCGATTTCGTTCCTGATCACACTATCATCAATTAAATTTTTGCTCGAAACAACATCAAAATGACTTCGTTATCAAACAAACTAGGGGAATAAAAGTTTCTTTGACTAAGTCAGAATTGTTGGATAGAAAGATATGGTTCTCATGAGCTGGACATCTTGTGTTTCCTCATTTTAAATGATTTTTTTTAAGCTTCTGGAAGCTTCATACTGGCTTTTTGAATGACAACCAAGTTCAAAATCAGTATTATTAATCTTTGGACGACAACGAAGTTCAAAATTGGTATCTTTAAAATCTTTTATTGATCTTTGGACGAAACCAAGTTCAAAATCAA
The DNA here is from genome assembly GCA_018584345.1 of Thuja plicata. Taxonomy (NCBI): domain Eukaryota; kingdom Viridiplantae; phylum Streptophyta; class Pinopsida; order Cupressales; family Cupressaceae; genus Thuja; species Thuja plicata. Next base: position 3,176,612 of record MU223563.1, on the reverse strand, counting down.
TTCTATCAGTTTGGTTTGATCAAGTGCAAGACTAATCTCATCAACATTTCGTTCGACAACCAAGAACGAAATTCTCAATCTTTCTGAAGTCAAAATCAAAAAAATTTCTTTGAATCAATGCGCTGCTCGCACATCAATTCAAAGAGGGGAAAATGTAACCACCTAAATTTGGTCTGTTCCATCTATGGACCCTATTTTACCTAAGTGTGATCATACCCTCGATTATTTCCAAACGACCCTGTTACTGCTTGGCATAATTCTTCAAATCTATTTAATATCCTGGGTGATTTTTATCACTAAATTATACTAACTATTATAGCCATATGATTTAAATCAATTCAATTCTATTTTGACCAATCAAATCAAATAAAAAATCAAACATGGCTATAGTATTTAATTATAAAGGAATTAAATAAATCCCTAAATCAATTACCCACTTGCAATTAACCCATTCCCCTAGCCTATTTAATTTAAGTAAAATGGCTATAGTCCCCTAATTATTAAAAAGCAATTTCATTATTTAAATAATTAATTCCTATTTTTCTAAATGAATTAAACAAGTTTATTTCATTTATTAATATTCCCATAAACCCCAACCTAACCTATCTCAACGACTTCTACCCTGGGTTCTAACCCTTCTCAACCCATTCACCCTTGCTAATATAATCCTAATCCTAATTCTAGTCCTAACCCACCTCCTAGTGTTGTCACATTCCATTAGGGAATGATTAACAACTCAACCCACTTGGGAGAGTCAACTTTCTCAAGCTTGACTCTCTCCAAGTCCACTTTCTCAAGCCAACCTCTTACACCCTCCCTTGCTTCTTAAAGGCCTTCATTAATGCCTTATTAATGAAAGATGCATTAAGCCTATGTCTCTCCCATGCCTTATTAATGCCCTGGGCATTACTGCTTCTTACACCTCCATTAATGAGCCCCTTCACTCATTAATTCACCTTGTCCCCGCTCTCTCTCTCTCCCATTCTTCTATAAATAGAAGCCATTTTTGAGAGTAAATAAGCCTTCACCTTAGATTGTAAATGCATTGTTATGCTGCTATATTAATATTAGAATCATATTTCACTTATTATTTCATGCTAGTTCATTGTTATTTTTCACATGCTTAGAGCTAGAATGCATACTTTATCATCTTTTTAGCTTGTTTTTAATCTAAAATCCTTCGTGCTAGGTTGTATTCGTCACTGATTTGTAGCATATTCTGAGGGATGATATGTTACTAATTATACTCTTCTTAGTTAGCACGTAATAGGTCAATATTAGGTGGTTTTGTATGCTTTATCTAACCTTTCAAGCTAATGCAATGACTTATTGAGTGTTTGTGTCTTTCTTAACAGGTTCCCAAATACACACGCACAGTACTAGAAGAATATACAGTGGTAAGTAAAATTCTAAGAACCTTACTACCTACTTATGCTATTAGAGTATCTGCCATTCAAGAAATTAGAGCAGTAGCAAATAGCAATGTTACTCTAGATAGTTTAATTGGAAGACTGGTTTCATTTGAGATGAATAACTTTGATAATAGTGTCTTACCAAACATAGAGTTTGCATTTAAAAATTCTATGAGAATAAGTAAATCAAGTCACAAAAACACTATGAGGAAAGATAGTGATAGTGAAAAACAAGAAGATGATCTTGATGAAATAGATGCACTTATGGCTAGAAGAATGCAGAGAGGAAAAGGTAAATACAAAGGTAAATTACCACTTGTTTGTTTTAATTGCAAAGAGATTGGACACTTTGCTGCAAGATGTACTAATAGAAGAAAAGATGACATAAGTAATGACAGATCTTTTGAGAAGAAGTCTGACAGAGGTGATTACAAAAGCTACCGACAATCAGAAAGAAGAGATACCCGAGACTATAAGGACAAAGAAAAGAAGGTCATCTACCTAAAAAAAGACAAGGATGATGATACTGATACCGAATCTGATGAAGACATTGAGATGGTGTTTGTGGTTGTAAAGGATGATTCAAATGATGATGAAGAAAGGTATGTAGAAATAGCTCTCATATCTAAAATTAGAAAAAATGATTTTTGGATCATAGACAGTGGCTGCACTCATCATATGACCAGTGATAAGAAAAAGTTTGAGACTTTTGAATACTACAAGGGTGGATCAGTAAGAATGGGAAATGACACACCTTGTCCAGTTGAAGGTAGAGGAACAATAATGTTGAATAACCAGATAAAATGTGAAAATGCTTATTGGGTAAATGGATTGAATTATAATCTATTGAGTGTTTTTCATTTAAATAATTCAGGTCACAAAGTAGCATTTTAAAATAAGAAGGCAAAGATCTTCAACAAATCTGGAAATCTGATTGGTATCAGTGAGCAGACAAAAGGTAACTTATTCTATTTGAATGATACTGACTCCACTTGTTTGATTGCTAGAAAAAAAGACATATGGTTGTGGCATAAAAGAATGTGTCATGTGAACTTTGACAACATGATAAAAATTAGCAAAAAGATAAATGTCAGAGGCTTACCGACAATGACCAAGCCCGACAACATCATGTGTAAAAACTGTCAAAAAGGTAAACTGACAAAGTCTAGTTTCAAAAGCAAAACCCATACATCTGATGCAATTCTAGAATTAGTCCATACTGATTTATGTGGACCCATGAGGACAAAGAGTTATTATGGAGATAAATATTTTATTCTCTTTGTTGATGATTACTCTAGAATGATGACAGTTATATTTTAAAAAGATAAATCAGAAGCATTTAAGATGTTTAAATGGTATAAGGCTTTGGTAGAGAAACAAAGTGGTAAGGATCTAAAATGTTTGAGATCAGATAGAGGAGGTGAGTTTATATAAGATGAATTCACTAACTTTTGTAATGAGCATGGTATAAAAAGACAGGTCTCTGCACCAAGAACACCACAACAAAATGGGATTGCTGAGAGAAGAAACAAATCAATAGTTGATTGTACAAGAACACTAATGATAGAGAAAGGAATCACCCAAATATTTTGGAGGAAAGCTGTCAGTACTACTATTTACACACTGAACAGAGCACAACTGAAGAAAGACACCAAGAAGACACCTTATGAGCTATGGTATGGATACACACCCAATGTGAGTTATTTCAAAATTTTTGGCAATCAATGTTATATCTTAAAATATGATAGAAATGGAAAAATTGACTCAAAGAGTGATGAAGGAATTTTTCTAGGGTACTCTACCAAGAGAAAGGCTTACAAATGTCTAAAAAAAGCCTCTAACAAAATTAGTGAAAGTGCAAATGTAAAGATAGATGAATTTGCAGAGAAGAATGAACAAGAAAACACTAAATAAACACTTGACTAAAATAAGTTCACTTACAATGAAGAACCTGACACTGTACCCTACCAAAAATGTAGAGCCCCTGAGGTACAAATCATTGCTCCCAAGCATCAAGCTTAAAATACCAATGATCAGGATAATGATCAAAATAATGTGCAAGGTGATGATGAATAAAATGAAGGTCAAAATAATGATCAAGTTGATAGACAAAGAACTATACCTATACTTGCAAGATATGTAAGAAGGAACCATTCAGAGGTCCAGATCATAGGAGATAAGAAAGCTGGTATAGGAACAAGAAGTAAGTCTTTAAACTCAAATTATTTAATTTGTGAGTTTGAGCTAAAATCTATCAATACTACACTAGATAATGAGGAATGGATAAGTGTTATGAATGATGAGATTGAGTAGATTGAGAAGAAAAAAACACGGCCACTTGTGCCAAGATCAAATGACAAGAATGTCATTGGTAGAAAATGGATATTCAGGAATAAGTTGAATGAGAATGGAGAAGTCACAAGGAACAAAGCAAGACTAGTATGTAAAGGGTATGCACAAGAGGAAGGTATAGACTATGGAGAGACCTTTTCACCCATTACTAGGCTAGAAGGAGTAAGAATACTGCTTTCTTATGCTTCATATAAAGGATTCAAGGTATACCAAATGGATGAAAGTCAACATTCCTAAATGGAATACTTAAAGAAGAGGTATACATTGAACAACCATAAGGGTTTGTTGATCCAGACAAGAAGGAAATGGTATGTAGACTTCACAAAGCCTTGTATGGATTGAAACAAGCTCCAAGAGCTTGGTATGAACGACTTGATTCCTATCTAATAAGTAGTGGATTTGTAATGACTAGTGAAAATAGTAATCTTTATTTGAAGGAAGATATTGATGCTAACACTTTGATTACTGAAATATTTGTTGATGACATCATATTTGGAGGCAATGATATGCTATGCAAATCATTTCCTAGTGAGATGAGCAAAGAATTTGAGATGTCTATGTTTGGTGAGATCAAGTTGTTTCTTGGTCTACAGACCATTCAACAAAGTGAAGGTATTTTCATTACACAATCCAAGCATATCAAAGAGGTCCTGAAAATATTCAAGATGGAAGAATCCAAACCAATTGGAGCACTGATGGCTACTGGATGTAAGTTGACAAAAGAGGACAAGACAACATAGGTAAATCAGACTTTGTACAGATCAATGATTGGAAAACTCATGTATATTGTACACACTAGACCAGATATTGCACATGCAATGTGAATTGTTTCTATATTTTTTGCTAACCCCAGGGAATCACATATGACTGCTATGAAACAAATCCTAAGATATCTGAAGAATACTAAGGAATTTGGCTTGTGGTATAGAAGAGAAGGTAAATTTGAACTAAAGGTGTTTATTGATGCTGATTGGGATGGAAATCTTGATGAACGAAAGAGCACAACTAGAGGAGCATTCTTTATGGGTGATATACTTGTCACATGGATTAGCAAGAAGCAGGGATGCATCTCACAGTCTACAGCAAAAGAAGAATATGTTGCTGCTAGTTCAAATTGATCAAATATTGCATGGATCAAACAGTTGCTGGAAGGTATGCATATGAAGATCTTAGAACTAGTGACTATCTATTGTGATAACACCAGTGCAATAAACATTTTAAAGAATCCATTCATGCATACAAAAACTAAACACATTTCCATCGAGTATCATTACATAAGAGAACAAGTTCAAGAAAAAGAGGTGATACTTGAGTATGTGCAATCAAAAGAACAATTAGCTGATATCTTCACCAAGCCATTGCCAAAGGATAAGTTTGAGTACTTGAGAAAGAGACTAGGGGTCAAACCCTTGTCTACCAGTTAGTAAAAGACTAAAGGCTACATCAGCCTACATACTCTCAGAATATCATTCATGTTGATGCAAGCAAAGAGAAGAACTTCAAAGCTACATCTATATACAAATAGGTATATATCATAACCGAGCACCAAAAAATATTGATATATTGCTGATGGATAAGGGAAATTCAAGGAATATATTATGGATGGAAGAGGAAATATAACTTGACATTAATTTTAGATATCTGTAAGATATTTGTTTGGCATTGTTGTCAAAGGGAGAGAAAGTATCCATATTATCAAAGTCTTCAGAAAAATAAGAAGGATTATCTATTATCAGATTACTCCAACAGGGAGAGAGTTTGCATGAAGGAGATAATACAAAAGAAGAGTTGCTAACAAGAAAGAAAGACATCACAAAAGAAAGAACAGTCAAAGGAGAGAAATTAACACAAGAAGATGATTCAACACATTAGTAAACAGAAAGTTGCAAGAATCAAATCTAAGCTAAAACAGAGCTTACTGACGGTCATATATTTTTATCGGTTATCAAAACAAATTGTTTGGTAGTTTGATGAATCTCAATAATTGTTTTTCATATTGTATGAGAAATAGTATAGTATGATAATATAAGTTTGTTTCCATCAATGCCAAAGGGAGAGATTGATGACATGTAACTGATTAAATGTTTGATAATGTTAAGTTGAAGATAATGCAAGGCATTAAATCATTTAATGGTTTGTATTGTCATTGATGTCAACTTGATATCATCTGTACGGTCATGTATAAAATGAAAAATAATTTAGAGAATCAATGGAACAAAGGTTATGCTTTTAGCAATGCATAAAAGTCATGTATTCACAAAGTGACAGATAACACTGACGGAGTGCACACCATTGGTAAAGACAAAGAATAAAAGTCATAGTGATACCCGATGAGCAGATGACAGTGTTTCCCAATGAAGCAAACCATAGGATGCCCAACAAGATGAAAATAGATTTTCCCAACGGACAAAGATCCCAAAGCTAATTGGAGTCACACCGACAGAACTGACAGTTGTAACCGATGACTAACTAAAGAGTTAACCGACAAAAAAGAGAGTTCAGAAAATGAAAAAATATCTAGTTGGCAAGAGCAAAAGATAGACTTAACTGGTTGTTTTCTTTGTTTTATTTGACCAGAGTTAAAGTGATTGATTTAAAGAAGATTTGTACAGTTGGCATAAAGATAACTACGAGATAAAATAGGAGTTATGCTTTAAATCAGTTTGGCTAGATTGTTTTTCACACGAAGAGCCAAGAGCCAAGAATTAAGAATCGATGAATATTATGTCTATATAAGAGACAAACTTAATTCATTTGCAAACACATTCACAGAAAAGGGATTAAGGCGAGTGAATAGAAAAGAGGATGCTGAAGAGAAACTGATGAAGAACAACTTCATGCAGTACTGATCAATCAAGATGAAGGAGAGATAAGGAATTCTCCAGACACTGACAAACAGTGAGCACAACATCATAGACCAGAAAGTATGGAGCACAAAAGAATTGAATTGATACATTGATCAGAGAGGTAATGTACTTAAATAAATCTGAAAATCCGCATTTCAAGTCTGTTGGTAAATAGATTTGTCTTCTCAAAACACCTGCACGAAATGACTCCTGAACACCCAAGGCTGAAAGACAAATTGCAACACAACAGTTGGGTCACTTCTCTATTGAAAAGCGTAAGCGCCCTCTGAGTTATCTGGGTACAGCTCCCCGTGTAAGATTTACAATGAATTAACTAAACTATAAATGATAATGCTTTTAACCTGAAAGCAATAAAGGCTTACAAACATCTATTCGTAAACATGAGATAGATGCGAAGAGACTAACTAAATAAAAGGAGATAAACATTAAATTCTACAAATTTCATTTGCCTAAACGCTGCATTACATAAAGAAACTAAGAGAGAAAGATAGACTAGTTCTTTCCAAATACACGAAAAACTATAGCACAAAGTCCACAGATGATCGTGTTGATGATCAGACGTAACAGATACGAATTCAAAGGAAATCAATATCATTCAAAGATGAATATTAATCAGAAAACAAGCATCTAAACACAAAGTTTTAGTATGCTACTATTCTCCTTCTTTGAACACAACAAAATAACAAAGATTTTGTTGTTCCTGCACACTAATCATTATCTAAAAATAAAATCCCTCTTTCCCTGCATTACAATAAAAAATATCCCAAACTATCCCTCCCCTGACACAAAGTCTCTCGGGTTAGGTGGGATCCGAAACCCCTATTTCTTCTTTTGTGAGCATATTTATTTTCCTTTTGAACACTTCCCCTTTTCAGTTATGAAAACTGATTCTTGATATTACTTCTCATCCCTAATATACTGTCTCCATGTTGGGACCATAATGTTCATTACCTTATATATACTAATTAAAGTATTTGAAAATATCTTCTGGGATGAAACTTAGTTGATTTTAAAACAGATATCACAAATCTATATGCTATCAAAGTAATTTTCATTTGCTGACACCTGTTACTATCATGTCGAGTTATCATTAAAACTTGGCCTTATCATTGCCACATATGTTTCCACTTAGACCTCATTAGGAAACTCTCATTTATCGGTGACATGTTCTATATTGTATTTAGGACTTGTGTGTGTCCTCAATTTATTGTTTGCATAGTTATGCAAGTGGGCAACATGTCTTGGCCATTTATCATGCCTGAATTATCATATTCTCATTCTCATCGACCCCTCAATTGATGGACCATGAGCTGTGATAGTCGACAAGGCCACAAAGATCACTATATGGGATATAGTTATTGTCGTTCCTCATGACTGTTTGACATTTCATCAAACAGTTTGGACTCATCTTCTGTGTTATTCCTTAGTAAATCAGGCCACATTTTCCTCATAAATATACATGTCTGGACTACCCTCACCGAATCCATGGTACATGCATTTCGACACAAGTTTATACACTTTCTCCATGTCGCACTGAGATTGGGGATTCGACGGCCTACACTGATATGATTATTTCAGTGAATGCTTTATACAAGTCCATGCTTCCTCTGCGTTGATCTCCAAGATCCTTGGCCCCCCACGCCAAACGGAGTGCCCATTTTGAAAGCTCGGGTTCAAGGATAGCTCTGTTTATAACTAAGCACAATTTTCATGTTGGGACCTGTCCATCAAAATCCATGCACTGATAACTTGAAGTTTTGCACTCGGGCAACCATGACTTCAACCACTCGAGGCCTTTGCATGCCATGTATGCGAATTGGCATTTCCTTCTATTTCTTTGTCCCTGCACAAGAGATTTAAGATTATGGATTAGCTCGGCATCGGCTCCCATATTCATATGACTGCATTCATCCACATGTCCGAGAGCTCCAATTTGGGTGCCAAATCATAAAGAAGATTTCGATTCTTGTAATAGTTTTAAGATCATCTGATAGTGTATGGGTTTTGATGAACCTATCCAACACATGTCGGTTGATAGATTAAACCTACTGATTCATTATGCCCGAGATAAATCTTTGTTTGATGCCAAGATTCACACACATCCAAAGTGCTCATTGTAATGCCATACATGTACTATTTAGTAAGTAATTACTTGGAAATTTCTGCCGGTGAACTGTATATACTGCAAAATTATAAATGTTAATCTGTTAAATGATTTGTATGCATGTTCTCTCTTATGTATATCAGCTCAATGAGTTCAATTTCTAGCTTGTCAGAGTTCTTTTTTTTTGAATTCTCACAGAGAGAAGAAGAATACCCGTCGACTCAGAGCGACACTATAAATTGATCTTGAAGCTTGTATTTTCCACCTTTTTGGTGTCAACCTGTACATGTCTCTTCATCGACACTGAGCCTACTATGAAACATGGACTATCATAGCAGAGGATCCAGACTAAACTCTTGTTCATTAGATTGAACAAGTTTTACAAAGTCCCTGATTACAGTGTGGTTCTCAATGCTCCCTGTAGTCAAACAAGCATATATTCTGACAAGACACAGAGGTAATTCTACATGCATTTGGTCCAGCTTGCCACAAAACCTTAAAAGTGCATGTGCACTGTTCTTCATCATCTATTGAACAATGTATGGACTTATAAACTTATTCACCATCTGGAGTCGAATAACAGTGAGGTCATATGGACTGGTTTTTCTGCCCTCAACACGGTCACCACAAGATCACAAGAAGCACACATATAAGTAGAAAACCAAATATAAATTCCCTCTGATGGTGAACAATTATGATTGGTGTATTTATATTATGAATCAGCAATCTGATCTAGATCAAATTTATGCCTTTAAGCTGGCCCCTAGAACCACTGAAACTCTGAACTGAACATAGCTGCATTTGAACTCAAACCTGTAGGGTGAATGCTTCGAACCAGATGAACCATTTGAACCTAATTTAGCAAATTGAACCACTTGGAACTACTTTGAAATTGGTTCAAAGAGGTTCAAGACCCTACATTGAAAGTTTAAATACCGGGGTCAATATGGGTACCAACATGGGCTCTAACTGTGGGACTGTTTTTGGCACAAAGGCAGAGAACTCTAGCAATCTCTTGGAAAAGACAAGTGCCTAGCATCCATTGGGCAAATAGAGTCAGAAAGAAAAGAAGACTGGGAGGTGCTTGTAGAGAGGGTGGCGGGGAACAGGGAAAAGCAACCGAGCTAGAACACCTAAACTACCAGCAAGCACGAAGCTTGCACATTATTCAAACTACTACTACGCACAACAAAAACTTATTTACAATATTTACAAAGGTAGGGAAAGAACCTACCATAGGAACTAGAAACAAAAAAAGTCATGCAAACCCATTTACCGGCTGGGAGAAATAGCATCCTTTCCGGAGCAGCAGGTCATGTCTCATTTGGGCAGCCTCATACCAGTACCTACAGGAAACTTCTTCAATGCTAAACCGCAAGCTGAAAGCACATATAAATATGCTAACCAAACATTCCTTCCCAAACAGCCACAACTCATCAAAGCATTCTTTTTCACTTGAGAATTGATCTTTAACATTCATCAGATTAGGTTCCATTTCAAACTGAGAAGAATAAAATGCAGAAACCTCATTAAGAGAAGGTGCACAAACTCTAGACATGTTGTCATCAAGGCTCACCTCTTGGATATTATTAATATCACGGTCAACTTGTAGATAGAGAGACACCTCATCTAGCATAGAGTCAATTCTCGGGTATATGTTCTATTCAGCTCTCTCAAGAATCAGATTGTCATCAAGCATGTAATGTATGCTGTCCTTTCTTCTTACCAAAGTGTCATCCCTTCCACAATCCAGATCAACAAAGCCACACATAGATGAATGGAAAGAAGATTTATCAATGAATGCCTCATTCTCAATCTGATTTGAATAAATATTTGAGTCATGAAGTGATGATATAAATGTATCTGTGATTTCCTCTTCCTCATGGAGAAAAGCATCCTCAAACTGACTAGATCCTTCTATGTGCTGATCACAGGTTTCTAAACATGAGAGATCATCTTTA
>MU223563.1:3150729-3165047 GCA_018584345.1 Thuja plicata | reverse complement strand
ATAGGTATATTGTTCCGGACACCCTGAGAAATGCTTTCTTTGAAACTTTTCACAAATTCTTGCAATACTTTATCATCTATTTGATAAAGTTCAAGGAGAGAAGGGTCTGGCCTTAATCTTCTCATGATTTTTACAATCGACATGGTCATCAATAGAGTCACCAATCCTGCAAATACCAAGATTTTTTACAGAAATACTGAGGAAATCAATTTAGCACTAATTCTTTGATTCCAGTCCCCAGTAGAGTCACCAAAAATCTGTCGGTAAACAGATTTGTCTTCTCAAAACACCTGCATGAAATGACTCTTGAACACCTAAGACTGAAAGACAAATTGCAACACAACAGTTGGGTCACTTCGCTATTAAAAAGTGTAAGTGCCCTCTGAATTATCCGGGTACAGCTCCTCGTGTAAGATTTACAATGAATTAACTAAACTATAAATGATAATGCTTTTAACCTGAAAGCAATAAAGGCTTACAAACATCTATTCGTAAACACAAGATAGAAGCGAAGAGACTAACTAACTAAAAGGAGATAAACATTAAATTCTACAAATTTCATTTGCCTAAACGCTGCATTACAGAAAGAAACTAAGAGAGAAAGATAGACTAGTTCTTTCCAAATACACGAAAAACTATAGCACAAAGTCCACAGATGATCATGTTGATGATCAGACGTAATATATATGAATTCAAAGGAAATCAATATCATTCAAAGATGAATATTAATCAGAAAACGAGCATCTAAACACAAAGTTTTAGTATGCTACTATTCTCCTTCTTTGAACACAACAAAATAACAAAGATTCTGTTGTTCCTGCACACTAATCATTATCTGAAAATAAAATCCCTCTTTCCCTGCATTACAATAAAAAATATCCTAAGCTATCCCTCCGCTGGCACAAAGTCTCTCGGGTTAGGTGGGATCTGAAACCCCTGTTTCTTCTTTTGTGAGCATATTTATTTTCCTTTCGAACACTTCCCCTTTTCAGTTATGAAAACTGATTCTTGATATTACTTCTCATCCCTAATATACTGTCTCCATGTCAGGACAATAATGTTCATTACCTTATAAATACTAATTAAAGTATTTGAAAATATCTTCTGGGATGAAACTTAGTTGATTTTAAAATAGATATCACAAATCTATATGCTATCAAAGTAATTTTCATTTGCTAACACCTGTTACTATCATGTCGAGTTATCATTAAAACTTGGCCTTATCATTGCCACATATGTTTCCACTTGGACCTCATTAGGAAACTCTCATTTGTCAGTGACATGTTCTGTATTATATTTAGGAATTTTGTGTGTCCTCAATTTATTGTTTGCATAGTTATGCAGGTGGGCAACATGTCTTGGCTATTTATCATGCCTGAATTATCATATTCTCATTCTCAGCGACCCCTCAGTTGATGGACCATGAGCTGTGATAGTCGACAAGGCCACAAAGATCACTATATGGGATATAGTTATTGTCATTCCTCATGACTGTTTGACATTTGATCAAATAGTTTGGACTCATCTTTTGTGTTATTCCTCAGTAAATCGGGCCACATTTTCCTCATAAATCTACATGTCCGGACTACCCTCACCGAATCCATGGCACATGCATTTCGACACAAGTTTATACACTTTCTCCATGTCGCACTGAGATTGGGGATTCGGCGGCCTGCACTGATATGATCATTTTGGTGAATTCTTTATACAAGTCCATGCTTCCTCTGCGTTGATCTCCAAGATCCTTGGCCCCCCACGCCAAACGGAGTGCCCATTTTGAAAGCTCGGGTTCGAGGACAGCTCTGTTTATAACTAAGCACGATTTTCATGTTGGGACCTGTCCATCGAAATCCATGCACTGATAACTTGAAGTTTTGCACTTGGGCAACCATGACTTCAACCACCCGAGGCCTTTGCATGCCATGTATGCGAATTGGCATTTCCTTCTATTTCTTTGTCCCTGCACAAGAGATTGAAGATTATGGATTAGCTCGGCATCAGCTCCCATATTCATATGACTACATTCATCGACATGTCCGAGAGCTCCAATTTGGGTGCCAAATCATAAAGAAGATTTCGGTTCTTGTAATAGTTTTAAGATCATCTGATAGTGTATGGGTTTTGATGAACCTATCCAACACATGTCGGTCGATAGATTCAACCTACTGATTCATTATGCCCGAGATAAATGTTTGTTTGATGCCAAGATTCACACACATCCAAAGTGCTCATTGTAATGCCATACATGTACTATTTAGTAAGTAATTACTTGGAAATTGCCGCTGGTGAACTGTATATACTGCAAACTTGTAAATGTTAATCTGTTAAATGATTTGTATGCATGTTCTCTCTTATGTATATCGGCTCAATGAGTTCAATTTCTAGCTTTTCAGAGTTTTTTTTTGAATTCTCACAGAGAGAAGAAGAATACCCGTCGACTCAGAGCGACACTATACATTGATCCTGAAGCTTGTATTTTCCACCTTTCAGGTGTCAACCTGTACATGTCTCTTCATCAACACCGAGCCTACTATGAAACATGGACTATCATAGCAGAGGATCCAAACTAAACTCTTGTTCATTAGATTGAACAAGCTTTACAAAGTCCCTAATTACAGTGTGGTTCTCAATGCTCCCTATAGTCAAACAAGCATATATTCTGACAAGACACAAAGGTAATTCTACATGCATTTGGTCCAGCTTGCCACAAAACCTTAAAAGTGCATGTGCACTATTCTTCATCATCTATTGAACAATGTATGGACTTATAAACTTATTCACCATCTGGAGTCAGATAACAGTGAGGTCATATGGACTGGTTTTTCTGCCCTCAACACGGTCACCACAGGATCACAAGTAGCACACATATAAGTAGCAAACCAAATATAAATGCCCTCTGATGGTGAACAATTATGATTGGTGTATTTATATTCTGAATCAACAATCTAATCTAGATCAAATTTATGCCTTTAAGCTGGCCCCTAGAACCACTGAAACTCTAAACTGAACATAGCTGCATTTGAACTCGAACCTGTAGGGTGAATGCCTCAAACCAGATGAACCATTTGAACCTACTTTAGCAAATTGAACCACTTGGAACTACTTTGAAATTGGTTCAAAGAGGTTCAAGACCCTACATTGAAAGTTTAAATACCGGGGTCAATATGGGTACCAACAAAGTTGCATTAGAAACAGGTCATTTTGTTTTAGTTTAACCATTGAAGCATCAAGTCTCCTGATAGAGATAGACTTAATAGTCTTCTATATATTGAGGTACATCCCAAGGAGTGCCAAAAAGGTTGATTCATGAAAGTAGCATTGGATATGCCCGATGTCTATTGACGGTCTAAAAGAGAGTCTGATTCAAGGATGGCACCATTAGATGCCCGATACTAAGTGACAATGTATATGTGTAAAATACTCTAACAAGTTCACACCTAACAGTGTGTTTGTAACCTTTAACAGGGTTGGCTCTTAACAGGGCTCACTTCATTAGAGTGAAAATTTGGGGTCCCATTCCCAGTGGTTTTTTCCCTTAATAGGGTTTTTATGTTAAAATCCATGTGTTATGTGTGTATGGTTTATTACTTTACTATTTTACATTTCACATATGCATTTCTGGATTTATCGGTATACTATACATATTTACTATATTTTGGTAAATAGTTATACTGCTTATCGGTAATCAAGGAGAATAAGGACAGACAAGGAAAACCAACAGACAGTTAATTGTTATAAGTATTTCATTGCATGCATCTTGTAGGGACATAATAATCTGAGGTTTATTTGATTGGTGGTTAGATTAAGGATAAGAATTTAAGGTCACTGATTCACCCCCCTCTCAGTTATTACTAACACCCCATACTTTATTCCTCTAAGATCATTTTCCCTAAATCATCGATCTCAATCTTCGACATCCAAAACACTTTTGTATCTCTACTTCTACACTTAGTCAATTTCTGAATCATCAAAACTTATGTTTGCTGGAATCGATCTGAAACCAAGATGTGTTGCCATAAATGACAACCAAAAAGTAAATCACATTTACAAAATATTGATTACTTTCCAACAATCTCTCCCTTTGGCATTGATGGCAACACTTAACAAAAAAATGAATAAGTGTTCCAAAAAATCTGTCTCCTCTATAATTTTCCTTTCTTTTTCTTTTCTTCTCGTATATAATTTTATTATTATATATATATTTTCTTCTCTTCTCCCTCTTTGACAAAAATGACAAAGGTGCATATAAAACAATAGGTTTTAGTGCTTGCTCACCAGTTTTAGAATATCCTAAAAGGAATATTCCAAGATCTTCACTTCTGCAATCCATGTTTTGAACAAAATTTGGGTAATGTGAATTAAGCCATTCAGTGCAAATGATGTGGTATCAAATTCTTTCAAGTCTGGGGGTATAGATTTATCTAGTGAATCTGTTACTTTCTCCAAGTCTGAGAGATGAACCTCAAGTATTGATAACTTAGGAGTGATAAAGCTCTTCAACAAATTAAATCTTTTCAGTACTCTCCCTTTTTTATTATCTAATACACCGAGTTTAGAAAAAATCCTTGACTTCTTTGTCTAACTCTGTTGTGGATTGTGAAGATGTTTCACAACCATCCATCATACTGTTAAGAGTTTCCCTCTCTTTGGAAATAATGTCTTCTACATTCTGAACATGCCTTATTGGATTCATGCAATAACTAAACAATTTTATCCCATGTCCAATGCAGTTCCTTGCATTTGTCAAGCAAGTTTTCACAATGCCTAAGTCCCATGTGATAGATTTGCAAACTTCTGTTAACTTCTTCTCTGAGTATGTCTTCTCTGCTTTCTCCTTTGCTATCTTCAATAAGTTCTCATAGTGCCCATCAAATTCATCAAGTGTAATTATCATATTTTCAATGGCATCTTTGTTCTAGACAACAATAGGTATTGGAAGCAATTTATTACAGTGTCAATTGATCTTTTAATTACTTTTGCCTTCTTGTCTCCTTTCTGTTCTGATCTTTACTTTGGTTTGTTCTATTTTTATACTTTCTTCTCTTCTCCTACTGTGCTCTGCTCTTTAGGTGATGTTTGCATGCTTGATCTTGTTACTCTAGAAGTAATGTTTTCAGCTTTTGCTATTTTCTATTGAGGAGGAGGTGGACTCTCTACCATAACTACCTCAATAGTGGGAGGCGCTATAGTAATTCCACTTGCTAGTCCAAGTGATCTTTCTGTCATCTTCTTTTTGACATCTTTTAGTTCCTCTTTTGTCAACCCAACTTTTACTCCACATTCATGTTCAAGATTCTCAATCTTTCTTTTCCTCAGACCTCTAGTCTGTTCTTCTCTCACCTTTGCTGACTTTTCTTCATATGTTCCCCATCTTTCCTCTGTTGTATCAATTTTCGATGCAAGGACATGTTCTACTTGCATGGTAAGTACTTCAAAACTTATTTCATAGCCCATGGGATAACACCATTTATTTTTGGGTATGACTACTTCAAAGCATACACAATCAGTTTCAACCATGAAATAGATTGTATCTTTGTATTTTTCAACAATGTCTTCATGTATCTAGTATCTGGTTTCATCTGTCTTTGTAGGATCTTGATCATAGAGAAAAATTCTCCATCAACCCAAGTAGTATTCTGTCTCTTGTAGCTCTGTGAAATCAATATGCTAGTAGGTACTCCAGATTTCCAACCACTAGGATGTAAGACAGAAAATTTGTGCTCAATATGAATAAACATATGCATCAACAATGAACCAAATATGAAGGTTTTCATTCTGGCCTTCTTCACTAGCTTCACATTCTCAAGGAATTACTATGCCAGAACTTCATATAGGTTATAATTTACATTTTCATTCACCATTATCCATGCCATCATGATTACCCCAATAGATACTAAGTTAGGTGTTCTACTGTAGTAGAATTTGTACCCAAGTATCATCGCAATCAATCTTATATCTTGCTAAAAGATGTCATTTACTATCATTTCCTGTCTGTCCCATTTGGAATGAGTTAGGGTTTCAACTTCTTTCTTTACATGTTTCTCCGTAATAGGGATGACTCTAGTGTTGTCCAATCTAGTGATTTCATGGATTAGGTCACTACAAATCTTCATAGGTTGATCACCAATCTAGATAAATTGATCACGAACCCTACTTAATAGTATTTTGAACTATTCATCTTCATCAAATTCACATAAATCCAAAATTGTCATTATGCTCAACTGATTAATGTGTTTGTATTCTTCTCTCATGACTCCATTATCAGTCATATATTCCATCTCAATTGATATATCATAAATTCCCAGTATATCATACTTACAATGTATGTAAGCCCTAATATCTTCTACATGTAACATGCTATACAGGGTTTGGGAAAATTCTCCCTCATGATCCTCTTCACATGATTTAAACAGATGTTTCTTAAAATTATACCAAGGTCTATCTATAACATTGAAAATAATAGGTGCATCCATGGCTAGATGATGTAAATACCTTTCATCCACTGAATTCCAAGTTTATCCTTCAATCAATCAAGCATGACCAATGTGGAAAAGTCTAAACTTATCTACTCTCTAGTCTCCTTAGCTCACTCTTTGTCAAATGGTAAAGAGATAGGTCATCAAATGATGCTTTATACAATTTTAAGTCATGAATTTCAATTTTACTTAAAACTATCCAGTCGGCTGTTAGATCTCGCAAACAAAATATATGCATCAGCTGATGTTGCGCTCTTAGATATATATTTCATGATGTTGGCCAAGCTTATACCAAAGCTTGGTCGAGATCAATCCACAAATTTTGGGGTAGGATATATTCTAATGTCTGTATACAATGCTCCCCGTAAGGCCATGATCGACCAATTAGGTCGATTCTCTTTTTCTACCATCAGGAAAAGATCCAGTAGCCTCTACCGACTCTTCCTAAACTAATGTATCACTTGTTTCTTTGATCTTTAATATCTTACCACTGTTTCTATCTTCTACCTTCTTAAAACAACTTGCAAAATCACTCTTCAAATCCGCAACACTCTTACCAGTATCATTTCCATTCTTTTGGGAATTCATAGGAGGTGGTACTCTTCTGTTGTCTGATCCATTATACCTAAATTTTTTTGCTATATGTCCTAGATTATTGCATTTATAACATATAGGAGGTCTTCTTTCCTGATTAACTTGCAGCTTACATTACTTTGCAATGTGTCTAATGTTATTACATTTTTAGCATCTAGGTTTCATTGTAGATTATCTTCCATTTTCTTGTCTATATCCTGATTGATTAGGTCATTCTGCTTTCTTGTGCCCATATCTATTAGAGTTAAAACAATAACCAAAAAAAGTTCTAAAAGGGCCATTACCTCTGCAGTCTCTCTTTATGTGTCCAAATCTATTGCAGCCAAAGCATCTACCTCTGAAAGGTCTGATCTGTTCTTTAGGTTCTTCAATAGAAGGTTTCTCAGCATCAATCTTCTCATTTGATTTCTCTTCTTGATTCTTTGAACATTTAGCTTCATTGAAGCCAATACCAGTCATATCACCTTTAGTTTTCTGTTTGTCTCTCTGTTCATCAATCAAGTCACTACTAGTGTGAAGTTTCTCAATGTGTTTCTTTGCTTCAACAAGTTCACCTTTTATAATCTGATTGTATTTTTCCATTTCTAGATACTTATTCTTGTAGTTTTCAGCCTCATTCTTCATTTGATCTAATGCACTATTTAAAGCTTCTTCAACTTTCTTCTTAGCATCCTTATGTACCTATATTTCTTTAGCCATAGTCTCATTTTCAAGTTTTAGAGTTTCATTCTCTTCTATTATTTGCTTCACCTGATCTGAACTGTCTTCATCTGAATCCTCTTTTATCTGAACCACAAGATCTTGCCTTTGATTTATGGAAAGATCAAGTTGATCTTTGAGTTTCTTTATGAATTTCTCAGCTCTTTGCATGTTGAATCTCAACTCTCCATTATCTTCTTTTGCTTTGTCAAGGTATTCAAGTGCAACATTAAATTTTTATTGCAAACTGTCTAAATCCATTCTGATCTCCCTTAAGCTGTTAGACTTTCTCTCCAAGGGCCAAAAGCTCTGATACCAATTTTTAGGACTGGATTATACTGAGAGGGGGGTGAATCAGTATTGTAGCAATTAATTAAATTCTTCAACCATTTATATATTAACCATAAACTTGCAATAAAGAAAAGAAGATAAGAAAATGAAACAGTAATCATAACACCATATTCTGTTTTCAAGGAAACCTTGGCCAAGGGAAAACCCTAGTGGGGATGGTACCCACAAGCATGTACTAAAGTATAATTTCCCTATAAAGAGATATATCCCTGTTAGGAGCTAAATATTGCATAGGACATTTCCTTGTTAAAGGAATTACAACCTTGTTAAAGGTTCACAACACCCTGTTAGAGGCCAACTGAGCTTACAACTCTTACAATATAATTCAGATTACAAAGTGTTCTCAGTCATGAACAAAAACAAGCAATACTGGTGCTTAGATAGTTCCTTTTGTTCTTCAATGACATCTGTCATTCTCTGCTCTGCTATTCACTCAACAACTCATCCAAGTGTCCAACTGAACACTGTTTCCAACATATATCTTTATAAAAAATATCTTACATATATATCTCACAACTTTACAAAGTCGGCTCACAATATGAATATTACAAATATGACAAATTTGGCCTTCAATACACAATACATTTAATATAGTAAATATATAATTCATAGTCGACGCTCTTGCATAGTCAATGTGGAGGTTATCAACAACCAAAATATAAATTCAATTATCTGGAGTCCAAGTCACACTCCCTCAATCTTCACTACTGTCAAACTACTCTATTTCACTATTCTGCTACTCATGGACCTCTCTCATAGACTGAGCAAAGTCATTTACATGTCCATTGATCCCTTCATAACCTCTTAGATCTTTAAGCTCAAAAAAACACCTTGGATGTAATCCATACACAATCTCAAATGGACTCTTACCAGTAGTCCTATTTGCACTGTCATTATAGGCAAAATTTGCTTGTGGGATGACTTGTTCCCATCCTTGTCCATACTCCTTGGTTAAACATCTCAACAATTTTCCAAGAACCCTATTAATTACCTCTGTCTGATTATCCGTTTGAGGATGATATGTAGAACTATGAGCCAAATTAGTACCTAGTCTTTTCCAGAGGGTTTTCCAAAAGTGTCCCATAAATTTCACATCTCTGTCTGCAACGCTCATTGGAAAACCATGTATCCTTACTAGCTCCTTGAATAAAAGGTGGGCAATGTGACTGGCATCATGTGTTGTTTTACATGGGAGAAAGTGACTCATCTTATTGAATCTTCCCACTACCACAAACATACTATCCAAACCAGTTGGTGTCCTAGGTAACCCCACTATGAAATCAATACTTATGTACTCCCATGGTCTATTTGGGATGGGAAATGGTTGGTAAATACCTACATTTAATGATGTCCCCTTTGCCTTCTGACATACTCCACATTTCTCAACATACCTCCTTATATCCTTCTGCATTTTAGGCCACCAATAGAATCTCTCCACTAGGTCTAGGGTCTTATTTAACCCAAAATGTCCACTTAAACTACCATTGTGCTTCTCTTGGATGAGGTTCTCCCTCATGGAACCCCTTGGAACACATAGTTGTTTCCCCTTAAACTATAAACCATTCTGTAAAGTATAATCACCATATTCATTATGAAAATTATTTTCAAAATTAGTACACACCTTATAGATCTCTGAGAAATCTACATCTCCCTCATAAAAATCCTTGAATCCTTCAACCCCTGTGCTCTGTAACTCTATTTCTTGAAGAGTAAGAAACCTCCTACTAAGTGCATCTGCAACCTTGTTGTTTACCCCCTTCTTGTGCTTTATTCAAAAGCTGTATGATTGCAGAAACTCCATCCACTTTATATGCCTCAAACTGAGCTTCTCTTGTATATTTATGTAGCTTAAGGCCTAGTTTTCAGTGTATACAACAAATTCTTTTGGAAAAAAATAGTGCCTCCACTTCTTAAGAGCTTGCACTAATGCATAAAGCTCTAGATCATAGGATGAATACCTAGACTTTGCTTCATTTAATATTTCACTAAAGAAGGTCACTGGTCTTCCTTCTTGGCTTAGAACTACACCCACTACTATGTTTATAGCATCACATTATACAATGAATAACTTATCAAAACTTGGCAACACTAGCATAGGTTGGGTAGCCACTTCCTTCTTCAATCTTTCAAACCCTTCATTGGCTTCCTTGGCCAATACAAAATTTGTCTTGACTCCACCCTTTATGGTATCTAGGAGAGGTGCACATATTTAACTGAATCTTCTCACAAAATTCCTATATAATTGGGCCAACCCATGGAAGCTTCTCACTTCAGTCCCTATCTTAGGAGTAGGCCACCTCAAAATGGTTTCAAATTTACTCTTATCCATCTTCAAGTCACCTTGGGATGCTACAAATCCTAGGTAGACTAACTCTTGTTTCATTAATTCACTCTTCTCAAGGTTTATGGTTAACTTTTCTTCTTGGAGTCTCTTCAAAACAAGTTCTAGATGCTTCATGTGCTCTTCTTTTGTTTTTTCTAAAGATGAGGATATCATCTAGGTATACTACCACAGATACCCCTATGTAATCCTTTAAGACTTCATTCATGACCCTCATAAAAGTAATAGGTGCATTTGTAAGCTCAAATGATATTACTAACCACTCATATAATCCCTCTATGGTTTTAAAAGCTAACTTCCACTCATCCCCCTCTTTCATCCTAATCTGATAATATCCACCTTTAAGATCAATCTTTGAGAAGTATTTAGCACCCCGTAAGAAATCCATTAATTCTCCTATTCTAGGAATATGATGTTGGAATAGTCCCAAGGATAACTCAGAGGGGGGTGGGGGGAGTGAATCAGTTATCAATCAATTCAATTATTTTATCTTTAAATGTAATTTGATATAAAGTAAATGCACATTCATCTAACACAATAGAGTACTCAACAATTTTGATTACGGGGAAACCAAATATGTAAGAACCTCGGTGGGAATTAGTACCCACAAATAACTGCACTAGTTTATAATGATCCCTGTTAGAAGATCTTACAACCCTGTTAGGAGTTGATCTTTACAATGTAAGAAGTACAGAGATCTGGTTAAAGGTCAGACCCTGTTAGGAGTCTTTTACAAATAACCTTATTAAGGGTGAGGACTCATTGTCCAATAGCTCACTGCTAAGATGGTGAAGGCTACAACCTTCAAAAAAATAGATATACACTATATCTGGTAAATGAACTGTTTGAGTAGACCTATTGTCTTGATCAGTTCCAATGAATTGCAATCAACTTTTGGGTATGTGCAGGATCATGGTATGCCAAGCTAGGCCTTAAGTGGCAATGAAAATTCAGAAAATCGGGGTTAGGAAAGTTGAGGTAAAAATTTGGATAAGTTATCAATCTTATATAAAAAATGTGTAACAAGAGAATTTGTAGAAAATTGAATCTAGTTTCTAAGCTACTATCCCTTCTTTCAAAAAAAATATTCTATACATGGTGAAATTTCAAATTTCAATGCAGTAGTATGAATATTTTAGGAAAAAGATAAGAACAAGGTGTATGTCTGACCACCTTAAACACAATCAAATGATAATATTTTTTTACAAGATTCTAGATATAAGCAGTAGACTCATGTTCAGATGTGACGCATATTTTTTTGTAATGTTTTTCCAAGTAAATAATTAATTATGATTTTTCTACTACAACTTTTCCAGAATATAAAAAATCTCATGTCTGACCACCTTAACTTAGTCTAAAATTCATCAAATTGAATTTTTTTGAGTTTTAAATTGTAGTAGAAAAAGCATAGAATGTGACTCATGTTTTGGATTTCAAAAATGTTATATCATTTGAAAGTTATAGCTATTTTTCAATCAGGACGGAAAAGATAAGAAGTAGATGTATGTCTGACCACCTTAAACACATTCAAATGATAATATTGTTTTACTAGATTCTAGATATAAGTAGTAGATTAATGTCTGAATGTGACGCATATTTTTTATAATTTATTTCCAAGTAAATAATTAATTATGATTTTTCTTCTACAAATTTTCTAGAATATAAAAACTCTTGTGTCTAACCACCTTAACTTAGTCTAAACTTCATCAAATTGATCTTTTTTTTTTTTTTTTTTTCTTGTAGTAGGTAATGCATATAATGGGACACATGTTTCAAATTTAAAAAATGATATATCATTTGAAATTTATAGCTATTTTTCAATCAGTCTACCAATCAGGACTTCTTTTTCACATCGCCACTTTTTGGCATACCATGATCCTACACATAACCTTCTGTTTCTTCACATAAATCTTCAACTTTATTCTTTCCAAATTTCTACTCTTCTCTATCTTTTCTTTTTCACTTCATTTTCCACACTTAGCAAACATAAGAGAACCACTATATGTATCTTCACCAAGGATAAGGTCACAACGGTATCTGGAAACACTTCATCAACTTTCTTGTCTGCTCAACCAAGCAGGAAATAAAAGTTAGGACCGCACAACTCAAACTGAATAGACGCGACACATCACAAAGTCATCTGCACAAAATTATCTCTAACATCAATATTCTGTTGAAACACGTTTAGCGCCTTTGGATAATTATCTTTATTTCATAACTAAACATTAATACAAACATGCATATCCCGAAGATAGGTGCAACTCAAGAGACACTGTATTTACGTCAACTCTTAACAGATAAACTCCAGAAACTGTAACTGCCATAACTAATTAATCATAACTCAACTGTAGCTGCATATCTAACTCAACGTTAATGCACATAGCATCTAGAAAATGTATACATCATGAAAATAAACATGCATAGTACCAAAACATCTGTATTGATAATTACATATAGGATACTTGTTGTATATTATATGTTGTCATCAATGACAAACATACAATCAATTATTTGCACATTGGAAAATCTCCAACAATCTCCCCCTTTGACATTGATGGCAACATATGATATTATCAACTCAAAGTGTCTTCCTTCTTTTTACAATCTTCTTAATATCCTTATCAAAGGTTCCTCTTTACTGCTGCTACACTGTATACTCCCCCAGAGTATATGCTCCCCCTTTGACATCAATGACAAAGGGTGTTGAACACCATTAAGCATAGGCACTACTCCAGAAGTAGAGTATTCAACCATTCATCAGTCACCAAGGACTGATGTTCTTGCTGCAAGTTCTAATCAGACTCAGGAAAGAGAATTACTCCCAACTTTTGCCTGAGATACTCAAAAGTATCTTTTGATAGAGGCTTTGTAAAAATATCTACTAGTTGTTCTTTGGTGCTCACATAATCTAACTTTACTTCTTTGTCTGCAACTTTTTCTCTTAGGAAGTGGTATTTGATCTCAATGTGTTCTGTCTTTTCATGCATCACAGGGTTCTTTGACATATTGATAGTACTAGTGTTGTCACAGTGAATAACAATAGGATAATCAATCTGAATACCAAAGTCTTTAATCATCTGTTTGATCCAAACCATTATTGAACAATTCAATGCTGCTTCAACATACCCAGCTTCTGCTATTGACTGAGATATACAATTCTGCTTTTTACTTGTCCAAGTGACCAATTTGTCTCCAAGAAATACTGCTCCTCCTGATGTACTCTTTCTGTCATCAACACAACCTGCCCAATCTGCATCTGTGTACACATGAAGTTGTATATTCTCTGAGTTAGGATACCATAAACCATAGTCAATAGTTCCTTTTAAGTATTTGAATTATCTCTTTATTGCCATTAGATGATTTTGCTTGGGTTCAGCTGCAAGTCTTCCAACAATGCCAACTTCATTAGAAATATTAGGTCTATATTGAGTAAGATATATGAGTTTTCCAATAATAGACTTGTATAGGGTCTTGCCAACTACTGTGGAATCATCATCTTTAGAAAGCTTGCTTCCTGTTATCATGGGGGTGCTTACTGGTTTGCAATCTTCCATTTTGAAAGTCTTCAATATCTCCTTCACATACTTAGACTGATTTATTAATATATCTTTGTCTGTTTTTTTTACATTCAATCCAAGAAAGTGATGAAGGGGACTCCCCTTAATACCACAAGTACACAACAGAAACAAAGAGAAACAACAGAAATTTGCAAGAACAGAAAATTGGCTTTTTATTGGCTCCACAAATGTGGAATTACAAACTTCAAAATTACAATATCAAAAGCCACATGGGCATCCCTTACAATAATCTGTAGGACAAAGCCTCAAATAACCACCTAGAACTGCCCTAGAAAACAC
>MU223563.1:3139385-3150267 GCA_018584345.1 Thuja plicata | reverse complement strand
CTTACTAAAAATAGTAAGTTTTCAAAAATAGTAGCTTTGTACAAAATAGCCCTTATTGAATAGAAAAACACATATTTTTGGGTGATGCAAGATTGCCCTTACACCCAGGATGCTCCTGCATCAGAAAGTATTTGTTAGGTCCAATCATGCTCATTTCAAATTCACTTTTCATTTCTTTGGTGAATTCTGCACTAAGTTTTTCATTACCTCCAAAGATAATGTCATAAAAAAATAGCAACGAGTAGTAGTCCTTCATTTGTCTATCTTATGAATAAATTACAGTCTGCTGCTCCTTTTCTAAATCCTATCTTTGTTAAGTAATCATCAAGTCTCTCATACCATGCTCTTGGGGTCTTTTTAAGTCCATAAAGTAATTTCTTTAATCTGCATACCATGTTTGGTTTATCTGAAAGTTTGAATCCTTCAGGCTGCTCTATGTAGACTTCTTCCTTCAAGTCACCATTCAGAAAAGATGACTTGACATCCATTTGATATACCATAAAGTTCTTGAATGTTGCATAGGCCAAAAACAACTTGATAGCTTCAAGTCTTCTCATAGAGGCAAATGTATCAGTGTAATCTATGCCTTCTCTCAACGCATATCCTTTACACACTAATCTTGCCTTGTTCCTTAGGACTATGCCTTCTTCATTCATTTTGTTCCTGAATATCCACTTTGTTCCAATCACATTTTTTTCATGAGGTCTAGGGACCAGTTCCCATGTTTCATTCTTGATTATTTGATCTACTTCTTCTTGCATGGCACTTTTCCAATCTAAATCTTTTCACGCATCTTCAACACTTAAGGGTTCAATATGTGAAAGTAAGCATACCTCTTCATCAACGGTTGAACCTTTTTCTCTAGATCTTGTCAATACTTTTGCACTCTGATCTCCAATGATATCTTCCTTAGAGTGGTATTTGGATGTGTATCTTGAACTCTTAGGAGTGATACTTTCATCTGTAATATGTGATTCTTCTTCACTTGGTTTAGGATTGTTACATGAAACATCAATACAGTCAAACATTTCTTCAATAACTGTGTCCTTATTGATGGGTCTGGGCTCATCTTGAATCATGGGAGCATAGTCATAATATATTTCTTGAATCATAAACTTTTCATCAATCTTTACATGAGTACTTTCAATGACCTTATTTAATCTTAGATTAAAACATCTATAGGATTTTCTTTAAGTAGAGTAACCAAGAAAAATACCTTCATCGCTTCTAGCATCAAACTTGCCAATGCTATCATCTCTCTTGATGTAGCACTTGCTTCCAAAGATTCTTAAGTATTTTATAGTAGGTACATTACCAAACCAAAGTTCATAAGGTGTCCTTTCTGCGCCTGGCCTCAATTGTATTCTATTGATAGTGTAAACTGTTGTATTGACTGCATCTCTCCAATAGGTATGGGCAACCTTTCCTTCAATCATGATAGTGCGCGCTGTGTCAAGTATTATCCTATTCCTCCTTTCTACTATTCCATTCTGTTGAGGGGTTCTAGGTGCACTTAACTGTCTCTTGATTCCACGTTCTTCATAGTAGTCATAAAATTGGTTAGAGGTGGATTCTCCTCCTCTATCAGATCTCAGACATTTTATCTTTAATCCAGATTCATTCTCAACCTTAGCTTTGAATACTTTAAAATTCTCAAAAGCTTCATATTTTTATTTTAAGAATGAAACCCACTTCATCCTTGAGTAATCATCAACAAACAAAATAAAATACCTTTCTCCCTAGTATGATCTTGTTTGAGTAGGTCCACATTGGTTTGTATGTATTAGATCTAGTTTGTTTTTTGCAGAGTCTTGTTTTCTCCTGAATGAGGTCCTCACATGCTTCTCCATCACACATTCCCTGCACATGGTGTGAACTGGTCTTGTAATTCTAGGAAGGTCTCTTACTGCCTTTACATTACTTATCTTGACTATTTTGTCAAAATTGATATGACAAAGTCTCTTGTGCCATAGCCAACTATCATATACTTTTGCAACAAAATAACTTACTTCGGAGTTGAGCTGAAAAAATTTACCTTTGGTCTTTAAGCCTGAAGCAATCATGTCTCCTTCTTTGTTGTTAATGATGCACTAGTTGTTTTTGAATTCCAACTGATATCCTTTATCAAGCAACTGTCCAACACTTAGTAAGTTATGATGCAAACCATCAACATAGAGAACATCATCTATCTTGTTCTTTCCATCTAAGGTGATAGAACCTCTTCCTATGATAGGTTTGGGAGTGTTATCTCCAAATATAACCATGCCACCTTTTTACTTGTCCAAATGTACAAATCTATCTTTGTCTCCTGTCATGTGGCGTGAACATCCGCTGTCAATGATCCAGTCAGTTCTGATGTCAGGTTTTGAAACTAATGCTAACTCCCGTTCTTTTAATTCATCTTCTTTGTCCATTTCTTCAAGCATCTTCGCAATGTATTTAATGACAATGAATCCAATTTCATCTTCTCCTGAGTCATTATTAGTTACACCATCCTCAACATGATAACATTCTTTAGTGTACTTAGGTTTGTAATCTGATCTGAACTTCTTAGCTCTTGTAGGGCACTTGGATGCAAAGTGACCAACTTTGTTGCATGAAAAAAAAATTGAATGGTAGCTATCCTTCATATTTCCCTTTACCTTTCCTTTCCTTCTTGGAAATCATAGCAATGATTTCTTCTAGTTCTGTATCCAATTCTTCATTATTACTAGATCTTCTTATAGATTTCTTGTTGTGGACTGTGGCTTTGAAGGCTGTCTCACTTTTAGATTCTGTCTTCAATCTAGATATCTCAAATGCAGATATTTTGCTTATCAAAGTCTCCCTCTTGAAGTCTTTTGAAAATTTCATAGTCTCATCTAAGATATTGATCTTGCTTTCATAATCTGCTATCAATGTGGTCATTAATTTGTCTATTATATCTTCCTCTGATATTTCTCCACCATTGTTTCTTATACCTGATACTGCTTCATTAATCCTCTGATTGTAAGCTCTGATGTTTTCTTTAGGTAAAATCTCTAAATTTTTGTATCTTTTCTTCCATGTCTTTCTGCATGCATTCTTTGCATGGATGTCTCCTTCAAACATATCTTCTAAGTATTTTCAAATAGAGTATGCTTTATTTGTCTTTTTGATCTCAGAAAATTCACTGTCGGATAGGGCACTGATTAGGGCTTCTTTGGAAATTGCATTATTAGTGAACACTTCCTTTTGTTTCATAGTAGAGTCTTCTGCTCCAAGATATTTCAAGGTGGGAACTTCAATTTCTTGAGTGGCAATCTCATAGATCTCAAATCCAACACACTGAAGATGTGTTATCATTTTGTTCTTCCAGTCAAGATAATTTTATCCATCGAACTTAGGAATCTCTTTCCTGAAGTATGCCATCTGATCTACGTTAAGCTATTTGGCTTTATCTCCAAGGCTCTTGGCTCTAATACCAATTTTTTGAATATTCCCAAGGATAACTGAGAGGGGGGGGGGGGGGGAATCAGNGGCTCTAATACCAATTTTTTGAATATTCCCAAGGATAACTGAGAGGGGGGGGGGGGGTGAATCAGTTATCAGTCAATTCAATTCTTTTCTCTTTAAATGTAATTTTATATAAAGTAAATGCACATTCAGATAACACAATAGAGTACTCAAAAATTTTGATTACAAGGAAACCAAATAGGTAAAAACCCCAGTGGGAATTAGCACCCACAAATAACTACAATAGTTTATAATGATCCTTGTTAGAAGATCTTACAACCCTGTTAGGAGTTGATCTTTACAATGCAAGAAGTACAGAGACCTGGTTAAAGGTTGGAACCTGTTAGGAGTCTTTTACAGATAACCCTGTTAAGGGTGAGGACTCACTATCCAATAGCTCACTGCTAAGATGGTGAAGGCTACAAACTTCATAAAAATAGATATACACTATATATGGTAAATAAACTATTTGAGTAGACCTACTGTCTTGGTCAGTTCCAATGAATTGCAATCAACTTCTGTTTCTTCACATAGATCTTCAACTTTATTCTTTCTGACTCTCTGCTCTTCTCTGTCTTTTCTTTTTCACTTCATTTTCCACACTTAGCGAACATAACAGGACTACTATATGTATCTTCACCAAGGATAAGGTCATGTCGGTATCTGGAAACACTTCATCAACTTTCTTGTCGGATCAACCACACATGCAATCAAAGTTAGGACCGCGCAACTCAAACTGAATAGACGCGATGCAACACAGTCAGCTTCACCAAATTAGCTCTAACATCAATATTCTGTTGAAACATGTTTAGCACCTTCGGATTACCATCTTTAAATCATAACTAAACATTAATACAAACACACATATCCCGAAGATAAGCGCAACTCAAGAGACACTGTATTTACGTCGGCTCTTAATAGATAAACTCCAGAAACTGTAACTACCTTAACTAATTAATCATAACTCAACTGTAACTGCATATTTGACTCAGTGTGAATGCACATAGCATCTAGAACATGTATACATCATGGAAATAAACATGCATAGTATCAAAACATCTATACTGATAATTACATATAGGATACCTAATGTATATTATATGTTGTCATCAATGAAAAACATACAATCAATTATTTTGCACATTGGCAAATCTCCAACATATGAAATCTATACCTTATTGTTATCCTATTTATTTCCCTAGAGTTAGTACAAATTCTCCACTTACCTCCCTTATTAGGAGCCAATACCACTAGAACAATACATGGTCTGATGCTCTTTCTTATCAGACCCTGGTCCAAAATCTCTTGCACTTGCCTTGCATCTCTTTGTTCTGCTTTGGTGTCATCTTGTAGGCAACTTTTTTGGCAATGATGACCTTGGTAAAAAATCAATCTGATGACTGGTTTCTCTTTTTGGAGGTAGTGTAGCTGGTGTCCCTTCACATATGATGTATTTAAACTGATCCAACAACTATCTAACTTTTGTAGGCATATGTATTTGTTTGGGTGTCTCCTCCTCCACTATATCTTCCTATATCAAAGACTGTATCTTATAAGTTTCTCCATTCTTCTTGAATGAGCACTTATGCTCCTTTCCATGGTGGACTGCCTCCCTGTCATATTGCCATGGTCTTCCTAGCAACAGATGACATGAATCCATTGCTAGAACATCACAAAGTATATTTTCTTGATACTTGCCTATGATGAAATCAACCCACACTTGTTCATTGACCAATATGTTTTGCCCCTTATTCAACCAAGTTACTTTGTAAGGACAAACATGAGGTGTCTTAGTCAATTTTAATTTTTTCACTGCTTCCACTGAGATCACATTATCAGTAGACCTTGAGTCTATTATGACCCTACACACCTTTCCAAGAATCTTACACTTGACCCTAAAAAGAGCCCTCCTTTGTTTGTGTTAATCACTTGTATCTTATTTGATCAAAATCCTCTTAAGCATAATGTTTTATCCCTTTTCTAAATCCAAGCTTATCTCAAACTATTTGGTCATGTCTTCTTCTTGCACATATGCAATCTTATTTTCACCTTGTGAAGATGATGACTTATCCAGACACCTATATGCAGGGTGACCCATTTGGCCATAATTATAACACTTCATTGAAGAAAAATGTGAGATTCTTCCAAAACCACCTAATCTACCTATTCTACCACTATGAAAACCTCTTCCTCTACTATATCCTCCTCTATTGTTTGAATCATGGGGTTTTCCAAAAAATTTGAGTCTCCTTGACCTCTGGCCTCATTGTTTCTACTAATAGAACCTCATCTATGTCCTCCTCTAGAGTCTCTACCTCTTCCTCTTCCCCTAGAGTTTGAATCTTGCTTCTTTATGTTTTTTTCTTCCACCTTAAGGGCCATTTTAAAACAACCATGGATAGAAGTTAAGGTAAAGAGGCTTAACTCTTCTTGAATGTTCCACCTAAGGCCATTGAGGTACCTAAAAACTTTAATTATCTCTACCTCTTGCACTCTGGACCTAAGGCATAGATCTTGGAATTATTCAGTGTAGGATGCCACATCTAAATATTTTTGTCTGAGATTCTGTCTCCTTTTGTGTAGTTGGATGTCATAATCCTCTGGTAAGTAGTTTTCCTTCACCTTAGCCACCATAGCCTTCCAATTGGATATTGGCTTCTTCCCTTCTATTTCTCTTTCCTCCAGCAAAAACTGCACCAAGTTAATGGTTTTCCTCTCAATCTTGATTTGGCTATCTTTACTTTCTATGCCTCTGTGATTCCATCACACTCAAAGTGATTTTACATACCCTCAATCCATTCCATCACCAATTCTGCATCCATTTGGCTAGAGAATAAAGGGATGCCTTCTAATGCCTTGCCACTTAGTGCCTTGAGGGATTTGAGGAAAGGTTCCTTAGGTAATGGAGGGTCTAGTTCTAGTTCTGCCTCCTCTTAAACTTAACTCTTTCCTTTGTCTTTATCCTGTCCTATATGTTCTTTCATCTTTCTTGCAGTCTCTACAACTTCTGCCAATTTCTGCTTCATCTCCTCCATAGCTTATTCTAGAAGTCTATTATTGACTTGTTTCTCTGACAATTCTCTTTCCAACTCTTCATTGGTCACCATGTTGATTTGTCCAATTGACTCACTTCTTTTTGTCATACACTATCCACTTCCCAAGCCTTTCAATAGCTCTGATACAACTTTGATGGGGAGCTCTAACTCCTAAGAGATTTCTTTCTCTTTTCAAGACCTTCTCTTTGGTCTACCTATGGTACCTATCTCTACCCTAACCATAGGACACTCCTATGGTCCCCTACTCCTTTTAGAGCTCTCCACCAACTTCAAACTCCCTTCATATCCTTCTCAATCCAACTACACACCCATACGCTCAATCAAGCCAATTTTCTCCCAATTTGTTCTTGGAAATAGGAATAGGTATCCAACTATTCCTTGTTCACTTTTGACCAATTTTGATCCACTTTGATGGATTCTTCCAAAGGTTTTCCTTCAATTTCTTCCTTTTCTTGATTTTAGGCCTTGTTGCCTTTTTAGCCCAATTAGGCCTCGTAGAAACTATAATCCTTGATTTCCTCAAAATTATCCTTAGTAACCTACTAAACTAACTGTGGATTCTTTATGAGGTCAACCTAGGCTCTAGGATTTTCTAGGATTTAAGTCCCCAAGTTGTCCATACATAGGACTTCCAACAAACCCCTATTTTAAGGGTTTCTAAGGCATGTAGTCCAGTCTAGTTTATTTGATTTCATTAGTTTCATTAGTCCTATGATCTTATCCTTGCATACACATAACAAGGACACATTCCCCTACACTCTTCCACCATTTATTGGCTCAAACCAATCCATCTAGCAAGCTCTCTTGCCTCTATTCTGAACAAGATCCTAATGAGAGTACCACTGTACTGGCCTAGGGATTGATGGAAAAATTATCTCTCCTACATAGGAAGACTCTAAAATACATATTTACACTACTTACATAGTCACCTACTTGATTCCATGTGGCCATTAAAGTTCAACCACGAGAACTCAAACTGGGACTCATTTTTACATGACTGGCTCTGAACCAGACAACGAACTAGTGAAACTCAAAGAATTTACAAAATGAATAAAAAAAGTTCAAAAATAAAAAACTAACACCATAAAGAGTAATTAAATAAAAATTATTCAAGGCTCAATGCATTAGGTCAATCCATTCAATCCATTAAGGTTTTGGATGAAGGTTATGTTACAAAACACAATCCATATCTTTCCTTTCCAAAACAAAGTTTGTACAATAACACCTCCAAACCTTAGATTAGGGTTTGTCTAGGATTAAATAGTCTATCCCCACATTTTCAACCCATAGGTCAAGATTAGAACACCATTAAATCCATTTCATATATTTTAGGAAATGTTGTCATGACAACTTTGCAAAATTGCAAAGTTGTCATGAGCAACTTTTACAATTTTTGCAAGTTTGACATTCCACTAACCTTACTTGCCTAATTCACTCCAAAATCACTCCATTGTATCCTTAAAAACCTAAAAACACTCAAATAGCACCTTTCCCTTCATTTTTGGGATTTTTGGCATTTGTTGACCAACTTTGACTTTCCTAGTCACCTAGTGCAAAAAATACTATTAGGACCTTCTTGGACCACAACACAACCAAACCTAAACAACTCCTATTTACAAACACACCTTGGGACTTTATCCTTAGCAATTAATACCTTGGTGGTTGGATAGAACCTCCTATAAGCCAAAATTTTCAAAGATCTTCATGGAGACCTTAAGGTGCTCTTGCACCATATTTAGTTTTTGTATAAGTATTTCTGTTTTGTATTGTAATTGAGAGCTGACCAAATGATGTAAGACACACACACACACACACACACACACACACACACACACACACACACACACACACATAGATATATGAAGAATATTTTGTAAAGAAAAGATGTAAGAATGAATGGATGGATATGTGTGTATGTGAAAGAGCTAGAGATGAATGATCTCAGATACGAGATCAGAGATTGATAGATTTTTTTGAGAGATATAAATAGAACTATCTAAGCATCAAAGATGCTTGTTTTTGTTCATTACTGATAACACTTTGTAATAGAAGTATTGGTTGTAAGAGTTGTAAGCTTAGTGTACCCCTAATAGGGCATTGTATACCTTTAATAGGGTTGATATTCCTTTAACAAGAAAATGTACTATGTAATATTCAACTCCTAACAGGGCTAGGTCTCCTAACAGGGATATTATACTTTAGTGCATGATTGTGGGTACCATCTCCACCATTGCTTTCCCTTGGCCAGGGTTTCCTCGACAAAAAATAATGGTGTAATGAGTTGTGTGTTATTTTCTTATGTTCTTTTCATTTCAGCAATGATATGGTTTATGTGGAATTGGTTTAAGTTTAGTTCAAAGTACTATAATACTGATTCAACCCCTCTCAGTATTACTTAATCCTAACACAATTATGTTCTTTCTATTAAACTTATACTTTTCTGAATGAAAAAATGATACAGTTCCCAATAAACTCATTTTTGCACATAAACCAATCAAGTAACAATATGGAAATCATAGGATATAGACTTATAAAACCATGTGATCACAGATATGTGATCCAAAACATTTCTATATAGTCTCCCTAAGCTCACAAGAGTTTACTCCTCAAATTTAGGGCATGGCTAGATTTCTGATGTATTCTTCCAATGGTCCCCCTAAGGCCATACTGGGCCATCTAAGTTGATGTAGCAATGTTACCATCTCGTGAAAACTTAGTAGCATCTACTTATTCTCCCTGATTTGTTTCCTCACTAGAGTCCTTTACCTTCCATACCTTATTACTATTGATATCACTCCTGTACTCTGCAAGACTCTTACCAGTATCACCAATGTTCTTCTTTATAACCATAGGATGTAGTCCTCTTCTATTGTCAGTTCTATTATACCTACAAAACTTCACTATATACCCTGGATTGTTACATTTGTAGCATATAGGAGGTGATCTATTATATTTAACCTGCAACTTGTAATACCTTGCGATGTGCCCAAGGTTATTACATTTTTAACATGTGGTCTTCGCTACTGTCTCTTCACTAATGTAACCTTGTTTGTATCTTAATTGATCAGGTTTCCTATATTCTTCTTTCTTGTGCCTATATGCATAATAGTTAAAGTAATAACCAGAAAAAGGTTTGAAAGGGGCTTTAGCTTTTAAATATCTCTTCATGTGTCCAACCTTGTTACATCCAAAACATCTACCTCTAAAAGGTCTAATCTGTTCTTTAGGTTCTTCAAGAGTAGGTCTTTCTCCATCAATCTTCACATCAGATTTTTCTTCTTGATTCTTTGAACATCCAACTTCATTAAATCCAACACTAGTCATGTCTCCTTTAGGTTTCTATCTGTCTCTCTATTTATCGATCAAGTCAATACTCATGTGAAGTCTCTCAATATGATTCTTTTCCTCAACAAGTTCTCCTTTTATGATCTGATTGTATTTTTCTAATTCCATATACTTTTTCTTGTAGTGTTATAGTTCAGTCTTCATTTGTCCCATCTAAATATTAGCATCCTTCAAGGTTTCTTCAATTTTGTTTTTAGCATCCATTTCTTTTTTAATCTCTTTAGCCATCTGTAGTGAAGTAGTTTCATAATCAATCTTTAAGGTATCTTTTTCTTGCTCAAGCTGCATTATCTGGTCTGAATTATCATTGTCTGAATCTTCTTTTATCTTGAACATAAGATCTTGTCTCTAATTTCTGGAAATTTCAAGTTGTTCTTTTATTTTCTTAATGAATCCCTCCGATCTTCTTGATTTGAATTTCAAGTGACCATTCTCTGCTTTATCTTTTTCAAGATCTTCAAGTGTTGCTTCAAAGTTTTCTTCCAAACTTTTAGAATCCCTCTCGATCTCCCTTAAGATGTTAAACTTTATTTCTAAGGGCAAAAAGCTATGATACCAATTGTTAGGATTAAGTAATACTGAGGGGGGGGGGGGGGGGGGNGGGGTGAATCGGTATTACAACACTTTAAACATGAAATTAATAAATCCCAACTTAACTATATAATTACTGAAATGAAAAGAACATAAGCACACAAAACATAACTCATAACACAATGAATTATTGTCAAGGAAACCTTGGCCAAGGGAAAAACCTG
This sequence comes from Thuja plicata, assembly GCA_018584345.1. NCBI lineage: Eukaryota > Viridiplantae > Streptophyta > Pinopsida > Cupressales > Cupressaceae > Thuja > Thuja plicata. The sequence goes on along the minus strand of MU223563.1, from coordinate 3,139,637 downwards.
GTGGAGATGGTACCCACAAATATGTACTAAAAGTATAGTGTCCCTATTAGGAGACCTAGCCCTGTTAGGAAGTGAATATTACATTAGCACATTTCCCTGTTAGGGGAATACAAAACCTTGTTAAAGGTATACCAAGCACACTACTCTTACAATCAGAAATAGTTCAGTTACAATCAATCTCAGAAATAAACAACACAAGAATCAACTATGCTTAGATAGTTCTAGTTTTAGCTTGCATCTATCTGACATCAC
>MU223563.1:3112028-3132615 GCA_018584345.1 Thuja plicata | reverse complement strand
TGTGGCTTTGCATATTGTAATTCTGAAAGTTTGTAATTTCGCATTTGTGGAGATAATAAGAAGTCTATTTTCTGTTCTTGCAAATTGTTGTTGCTTCTCTGTTTCTGTTATGTGTTTGTGGTATTAAGGGGAGCACCCTTCATCAGAGATTCACAACTAGTCAATTAATCAAATTAATGATGAATACCAAACCAAAGATGACAATTTGATGCCCTATAAGATGATGATAGATGATTAGAAAAAGTACTTTGTTTTGATCACCTTTGAACAAATTCCAAGAGACAAGAATAGCGTAGCAGATGCCATGAATACTCTAGCTTCATTACTTCAATTGCCAGATCAGAATGCTAGATATGAGTTCTTGGTGGAGGAATTGGTAAAACCTGCATTTGACTTACCTGAAACCCAACTCATTTTCCTATTGAACGGACATGAATCACCTTGGTATGGACCTATATTTACGTATCTTAAAAACCAATTCTTACCCTTGGACCAAACCCAAACTCAAAAGAGACATTTCATACGCCAAGCAGCCCGTTACACTATCTTATCCGACACATTGTATCACAAAAGTCTTGACGGAACACTACTTAAATGTCTAGAGGATGAGGAGTCAAAATTAGCTTTACATAATGTTCATGAGGGAATTTGTGGGTCTCATTTGAGTGGGTTGAACCTAGCTAAGAAAATCCTTCGCATAGGTTACTTTTGGCCAACCTTACAGAAGGATGGTTTCCAATTTGTCAAAGTGTGTTAGAAATGTCAATATCACAGAGATATGATTCATGTGCTCACACAAGAGCTACATCCAATAATTACACCATGGAATTTTTATCAATGAGGGTTTGATCTCATTGGGATGATTTATCCACCCTCATCCAATGGTGATAAGTACATTATAACTGCAACAGAATACTTCAAAAAAGGGCTAGAAGCTGTGCCATTAAAAACTGCAATGGGTAAACAAATTTCCATGTTTATTCTAAACAACATCATTTGTCAATATGGAATTCCTCATGCCATCATAATAGACAATGGAAAGAAATTCAAGAATAAGGATGTGGATGAATTGTGTGAGACATATCACATTACACACCATTCTTCTTCGATTTACTTTCCTCAAGGAAATGGTAAAGACGAAGCAACAAATAAGAACATCCTTAAGACATTGAAGGGATCGGTTGATAATTCAGGAAGGAATTGGCATGTACAATTGAACCCAATATTGTAGGCCTATAGAATGAGCATTAGAACACCAATGGGGGAAACATCATTCTCTTTGGTCTATGAAGAAGAAGTTGTCTTACCTTTAGAGGTTGAAATCCCATCTTTGAGACTATCCTCGAAAGGGTTGATAACTAATGAGGATTATAGGGTTGCAAGACTTCAGAAATTGGAACTATTAGAAGAACATCAAACTCAAGCCTATGAACACTTGAAAGTGTACCAAAACCTTACAAAAAGAGGATCAAGCCTAGAACATTTCAAGTGGGATATTTAGTGTTGAGAGAGAACCATAAGAATAAGGAAGAATAAAAAAACAAAGGGAAATGGGAATAAAACTGGCTAGGACCCTTTGTTATTACTTCTTCTTTTAGTATGGGACCATACAAGTTGGATGATTCTGAAGGAGATGAGCTACAAGAACCTATCAATAGCATTCACTTGAAGAGGTTTTACACCTAAGCAGATGAAAGTGTATAGATTGAAAGAGTATCAGATGAAAGAGTATCAGGAAAAAGTGTATCCGATGAGATTAGCATCATTCTTTGTACATAAGAAAATTTTGAAATCTAAAAAAAATGAGAAAAGTTCAAAATCCAAAAAAATGAGAAAAAATAAAAAAATTCAAAAATAATGGAAAAGAAGAAAGCATAAAAAGAGTAAATTTGAGAATGAAGAAAGAAAAAATATTCAAAAAGATCAAAAAAATGTTGTCTTGGTGAAAACCTAGCAAATAGGCACCTTGGTAGAAAAAAAAGAAAAAAAAAGGAAAAAGAGCAATAAATTCAAAAGGTGAAAACCTGGCAAACAAGCGCTTTTTGATCCCTTAGGTCTTTCCTAGTTGCATTTGTACATATTGCATTTTCCATCTCATTGTCTATATCCTTGCATCTATCATTTGTACACAGTCATAGTAAAGTCTTTGAGCTACATTGTTAAAGCCTTTGTCACATATTAGATTTCATTTGCCCAAATTTACACATGGTTTCATATTCACATGGGGGAAAAATTTGTTTTACACAAATAGATTCAATAATGACACCTTTCGATCACATAACATGAGATTTTTTCAAAACTTCAACGGATATACATTTTTGAACCTTTGATTTATATCATTTTTCAACCCAAACATTTGATCTTGAAACTTGATCCTTGAACTTCATGACCTTATTATCAGGATTAAAAATTGACAAAACCTAACAGATCAGAATGGATGGAATTCTATTGAAAAATATTGATACAATACAAGCACTTGAAGTTTTTGATGATGTTAATTAAGTCATATTATTTTTAGCTAATCAATGATGTCTCGACTAGATTGGCAATGATGAAGAATTGAATTTTTCTTGATTTTTGTGTGACTATTTTGAGGAAGATCCACAAAATATGTGAATTCATCTAATGACATGGTCATCAAATAATCATCGAGGACATTCACATATGGAGGAGGTTCGACCTTTTTTTGTTTACACAAATGGATACCTTAGACATTTAGATTTTCTATATCTTAATGCCAAAATTCACTTGCAATATTTAATCCAATGAAAACGGTATTCAGACTCCTCAACTAGTGAGGGTTGTACCAAGGTTCATACATTTTTTTGAAATTTGATTAAGGCAATATTCATATCATCATGGTGTTGTTATCCAACTAGTGATGGTTGTATGTGCTTTAAGTTATAAATAGCTCAATGATGAAAATATCTCCTTTTGCATTTATTTTGCAAGAAAAAGTGATAGTTAGTTGCATTTCATTCTTAGATTAATTATATTTAAGGGATTTCCTAAGTTCAAGGGGGTTAATTATTCAAAGAGTTTATATCAATTATCTTGGTTCAAATCAATTATGTGAGATTTTCCTTTGCATCCATTGTATTCATTAATTGTTATTCATTATATGTCTTTCCCAAATCACAAAAAAAAAGATTAAGCATTAATAATTATTAGTTTTGCATCCATTTTTAATTGCATTTCATGTAGTTTTCATTCATCCAAATACAAAAAATATAATAGTTGCATTCATTCATTGTATTGAATCATTATTTCAAATTACATCCATCATAAGATCAAAAGCATATTAAAGTTGATTTTCATACATTTTCATCCATTTATCTATATCATATCTAAGGCCTTGCATCCATAGCATATAAAAGTAAATGCATCATAGACATCATATACATCTGCAATTCAAAGAAATCTCACATAACATCAAAACAAATCATGGAATCAAGAGTATCATATAAATCAATGTCTATCAAATGTCTGTCATGTCAAGATACATCATAAAAAAAATGGTACATCACCGTCCTGATCAAAATAAATACATCTAATACATCAAAAAAACCATATAATCCAAAGATCTATCAATATCAATCATGACCTGCTAGGGGCACCTGCTACATCTCTTGTCCCTGTATCACCTGTTATATCACCTATACCCCCTATCCCATATGGAACTTTGTCTGATGATCTATTAGGTGCAGTAGGATCAGGAGCCTGACTAGAACTAACACCACTAGCTATATGATCCATCTTGGTCATGAATACCTGCATCATATCTCCAAACTGATCTATCCTAGTGATAACCGCAGCCAATCTAGTCTGCAGTCCCTATACATCCTGCTCCAATATACTAATAGTACCTGGCTGTACTAGAACCTAAGAAACTATATGAACCTATGTCTAATGTGTAACTTGTGGAACTATAGGCACCTGTGGCTATATAGAAACCTATGGCACCTGCAATGCCAAAATTTGTGGACCAAGACCCTGCCTAACCTGAACAAGTTGAGCCTATCTTGCGGCTCTTTGTCAGTGCTATCCCCATACTGTTGTTGGTACTAGATGTACTGGTCTCATAACATATCCACCCCCTTTGGCTCAAACATGATCACCTCTCATCCATGGACCTTCCTTTCCTCTACTTCTACCTCGAGCTCGCTGAGGAGCTCTCTAAACCCAAGGAGCCTTAGGTACTCTCTGTACTCTGCCACCTCCTTTTCCACCACCGTCGACACCATCATCATATAAAAGATCATCCACATCTAGAATCGGCTCACTAGGATCGGTAAACTGTAGGAACCTATGCTGGGAAAACCACTGTGTATAATCTATAGACATCCCAGTATCTTTTCTATTATCAAGGTTGTCCCACCGAACATATCCTAACCTGTCAATCTCATCACAGGTATAATGAAAGTCAACCCGTGCACCCCACATAGATCTCTCTTCTTGTACTCGAGCATATAATGAAACAACTTGTGGGATATTTTGTACCCTCTCATACTATCAAGATACTCTAAAAAAGAAAAATATCTCGATCACTAGTGGTGACCGACCTATCCTCCATCGCAAGGAAATCTTGTAAGGTAATTCGTCGTTATCTTTGCACCAGGCCTGACATCCCAAATATGATCTCCACACAACCTGATCTATGCCATTAAGTATACACCTCCATAAATATAACTTGCTTAGCCAAGGCTGGATAATCATGCCATCGTACAAGTATGCATAGGGCCATCTTGCATCTCTCTTTCTAGAAACAATTGGCCTTGTAACAGGGATATTCTCCCATGTCCTCAACTGTAATAAGATAGCTCCTGCTAAAAGAGCACTACCCTCTCTATATACAACATGATGTAACTCGTGGTATAACTGTGCTAGTACGTAGGATCCCCAGTCAAAGCATTGTGGATCTACAATCATGTCCTCGAGGATCTGACCCCAACCCACAATAAATCCATGTCCCCAATGATCTGGTAAAATAAATTTTCCAACCAATGCACCTACAACTATAGGAAGAAGTGGGAAGGCAAAAAAATGCGCCCATGTAATATTGTCATCTCCAATTGCGGAATTGACAAAGACCCATCTGCATGCATCACCATCATAAACCTGATCATCATATACCTTCTCTCCTCAAGTTGGGATCCTCAGCAGCCTATACACATCCTCAGGCGTGATAGTCATCTCTCCAAGTTGCAAATGTAAGGTATTATGGTCAGAGTGCCATCGCTCAGCCATAGATGTTAGTTTTTCAATAACCCCCAGTTCATCTGGAACAAAGGTAACTCAAGAAGGAAAGACAAACCACAACGACCGATAACACGTCTCTCATGCCCAATAAATTGATGGACCATGTCTAAAAGCCAAGGTGGTAGGCCCTAGACCTATAACTTCCGAAACCATGATTTTTTTGAAATCAAGTGAATTAAATTAGTATCATCATTTCAGTAGATTATTCTAAGTCAATCAAAACATCAAATCAACCTATCTCTCTTTTTGAGCACATCAACTAATTTTTCTAACTCTATATCATGAGAAGTGGAGAATACACTAGTTATCTTATCCTACCCTATTTGATTGAAATTTTAAATATCCATCTAAGTGATTATCCTAAATATCCTAAACACTTGGTTTCATCACTAAATCAAATCTATACACCTTTAAAATCAATATGATAACCATCCTATCTGAGACGATCAAAACTATCAGGTTTTTCATTATTCCTTACCCAAGTATCACTTTGTCTAGGTGTATGCACTATTTTAGATGTCTTACATGTTATTTTAGGTTAAGTGTTACTTGATAAATCATACATAGTACTTTATACCTCAAATGCGTCACTTTGAGTGACTACATGGCATCACATCATATGTGCAACTTAACTTCTCATATATGATACTTGATTTGGGGTTTTCACCTAGGGTTTCATATGCGGTAGTTCACATATCCTCTGTGTTAAAACAAAGATTTCCTAAGTGCAACATCACTTCTTGTACGCACTACTTGACTACGCAAAAGTGCTATTTGGTGCTACTACGCGTCATTTTAACCTAAACTACGCGCTACTTTGCAAAATTTTCACTAAAAAATCCTAACTACATGTGTAATGAATATTTAAAAGCATTAAATGTAGAAATAAATGCACCAAGAGGTTGGAAACACTCTTTGAAGGTCCATAGTCAGAGTGTCTCTAAAATTTGCGCCCTCACTCGAATCAATGCTCACGAATTAGGACCACCATCGTCAAATTTTCCAAAGGGTTCAGAGGAAAAATGAGGGGTAGAAATTGAAAATAAATGGTAAAAATGACATCTTTACCGCTATTTATACTTTTTGACCTAATTCCATGGTATTTTCACCCTTTCTTGCCCTAAAACTGCAAATTTTCATCACTGGGGTATTTTGCGATCAAACTGACATCATTGTTTTCCGAAATGAAATCAGAATTGACCTAGTACTTTCATTTTTGATATCTTTTTGCCTCTGATATCAATTCTATTTTCATTTTTGAGGGGGCATCATATAGTCAAAACACGATTTTTCATCATGGTTTCACAACGAGATTTTAAAACTAGGGTACTAAAATTTTGATTTGCTATCAGTGGGGCATTTCTGCGTTGTTTATCATATTAAATTAGTTCTTTAAATCAGGGTTGATGAACTACAACTGATTGTATGTTTGAATTCATTTGTTGATATTCATCCAAGTTGCAGAAGTGATGATAAACATTATCAGTTAATATTTTGTCATTGATGTCAACTTATTTTGAGTTTATTATGGTGGAAAACATTTGTTATGAATTGAAGATTTGGAACAAACAATGTTTATATGGTCAGTAAAATGAAGAGTTATGTATACACTGAGAGATAGTGGACACCGAGTAAAACACAGTGTATATCAAGCACATTATTAATCGAGCAAGGGATTGCCGACACAACTATTGACAGAGCAAGTTATCGAGGCCGACTAAAATGCTGAGATAGCATTTGATGATTTTGAGGTAAAAGATAAAGTTTGTTATTTGATCAAATGGTCATGAAAATTCATTGAAGATCAGACGAAAAATATTGAAACACATTTTTAACATAACTATAGAGGAAGGATCAAGCGGAAAATCAACGATGGAGATTAAGCAGAAAAATTTGGAGGATGAAAATTAAATGAGACATGATGTCTATATAAGAGAAAAGATATTAATTTTAAATTACATGATGCTATGATGCACACATGTGAATTTTATGCATGACTAATCAAACTGGTTAAAGATAGAACCAAGCATTTTTCTGTAGACTTCATCGAGAAAACAGAGGAAAGAGCATTACTGAGAAAAACAAGTATGAAGTATGAGATGAACTAAAGTGAACAAATTGATCAGAGATATTATGTACTTAACATAGATGTAAATATCTACAAAACTGAGTTGTATTTGAATCAGATCATTCCTGTATCAATTTAACCATTGTTACAGATAAATCTCTTAACCGAGTGAGACAGTGAAGCCTTTATTATGACATTCAAAGAATGTTGAGTGTTTTCTTATTGACCCCATAGTGAATGCATGGTCAATAGAGAACTGTTAGTTTTAAATCCTCTAACCAGGTCACATTTAACAGTGTGCATTGTAACTTTTAATAGGGTTTTCTCTTCACCGAACTCACTTTAGAAGAGTGGAAATATTTTGGGTTACCGGTCCTAGGTGGTTTCTCCCTTAGCAAGGTTTCCACGTTAAAAATCTGTGTCAATGTGCATGAATGTTGTGAATTGTTGTTTTACTTTACGCTTTACATTATTGACCTAGATTGGTAATCACAGTAATAATTTATTGACATTCGGTAAACACTATTGATGAAAGTTTAAGGTTACAGAATACACTTTCATTGATTTGAATTATATGTTTGAATTTATTTTGATATACATCTGGAGAAATTTGGGACTGTAGAATAATTTGTGAGGAAACTGATTCTAACTGATTCACCCCCCCTCTCAATTATTCTAACAATTGGTATCAGAGCATACAGTGCTTAGAGGAAATTTTTGAAGGACTTAAGCTAAAGACCACAAGATGTATAAGAGAGATGCACCAAAGCTGAACAAGGATAACTTCTTGACATGGAAAAATAGAATGAGACTATACCTATCAGGAATTGGAGACAACATTGTAGATTATCTGGAAAATGAATTCATCCTACCTTCCAGACCTTTGATTGTTAATGAGATGAAAGAAAAACATGAACATAACCTTATAATGGTGGAGATTTCTTCTTCACTCACAAATGTAGAATTTCAGGACATCAAGACATGTACAATTTCTAAGAAGATGTGGGATCATCTATCACTAGTTTATGGAGGAGATGTAAATGTACTGAGAGCCAAAGTTGAAATTGTTCATGGAAAATTTGATGATATGCAAATGAAGGAAGGAGAGAACATCACATAGTACAGTACCTGAGTTAAAGAAGTTGTGAATCCTATTCAAGGATCTGGTGGAACCATTGACGAAGACACAATTGTAAGTAAGATTCTTAGAACTCTATCGCCTATTTATTCTATAAGAGTCTTTGCATTACATAAAATAAGAGCAACGCCTGAAAATAACATTACTGTTGATAGTCTTATTGGAAGATTGATTTATTTTGAGATGAATAATTTTGACAACAGTATTGTACCATCTATGGAGTCTGCATTTATGTCTACTTTGAAAATTGGTAAATCTAGTAGCAAACACATAATCAAAAATAACACCGACAGTGATAGTGATGACAAGGAACTTGAAGCTTCAATGGTTAGAATATTTCATAGAGGAAAATGAAGATATAAAGGTAAACTACCTTTGATATGCTTTAACTGTAAAGAGATTGACCATTTTGTTGCAAGATGCCCTAACAAAGAGAATGATGATATAAATGATAGATCTAATGATAGAAAGGATGACCAAGACTACAAAAGAAACTGACAGTATGAAATAAGAGATAACCGAGACTATAAAGATAAAGGTAATAAAGCTTGTTACATTTCTAAAGATAAAGTTAATGGTAATAGTTCTGACAGTGATGAAGATATTGAGACAGTGTTTGCAGCTTTGAAAGATGATTCAGATGAAGATGAAAGGTATCTAGAAACAAAACTTATATCTAAAGTTAGTAAACATGACATATGGGTTATTGATAGTGGTTGTACACATCACATGAATGGTGATAAAGGAAAATTTGAATTTCTTGAACATTATGATGGAGGATCAGTAAGAATGGAAAATGACACAACCTGTCAAGTAAAAGGAAAAGGTACTATTATATTGAACAATCAAATCAAATGTGCAAATGCATACTGGGTAAAATGACTTAAGTATAATCTATTGAGTGTTTCACAGTTGAATAACATAGGTCACCGAGTTGTAGAAAAGCTAGAATCTATGATGAAAAAGGAAAATTGATCGGCATTGGTGAACAATCTAAAGGTAACCTATTATATCTTGACATAGCTGAAAATACTTGCTTATTGGCAAAGAATAAAGATATATGGGTATGGCATAAAATAATTTGTCATGTAAATTTTGACAACATGGTCAAGATTAGTAGGAAAAGAAAAGTTGTTGGAATTAATGGGAAGTAGAACTGAGAGGGGAGGGGTGAATTAGTACCTCTAAAAATTTTAACACCTTTCACAATTTCTCATTAGTAATAATTCATTATTGCATTACCGACCATTACTGTTGTTCTTTGTTATGCATGTATTGTTCATTGATAATCTTTAATAGTTTGCAAAATTCATAGAAACATTCAAGAAAATGAGAAACACATAACACAAGACATGGTATCACAGAAAACTCCTGTTAGGAAGTAAAAACTATGGTGGGGATGGCACCCACAAAATTTCACTATCTGCAGAATGGAAGGGAGCCGGTTAAGGCTTACAATTTGATCACTTCTGATGATCTACCCTGTTAGGAGTATTAAGGTGGAGACCTATTAAGATCTACTCTGTTAAGAGCTTTAGCAACACTAATTTAAGTGTGCACTCAGTTATGAGATTTACAATAGGATGGTTAAGCCCACCTTTCTTGAAAGGATTTCATTAGTGTACTACACTTGTTAGAATGAGTATAAATGTTGACTTGACTATATGCAATTGATAATTTTTGAGATCCATTAAAGCTCTTAGAATAACAATATCACCTTAAGTGATTGATGAATACCTTTTCTCTACTCGTCGGTAGCCTTTGTTATGTTCTTGAAACTGATTTGATTCTATTTCTATCCTTCTGCATGAATTCTCTTGTCTGGTCCCTAGATGCTCTCCGTGGCTACTATCTTCATTGAACAACTACTGTTGTCAATAGATTGAGCACCTATTTATACAAGTATTTGACCTATCTTTGAATCACGCATTACAATGTTAACTCTTAGATCCAAGGTTTACAACTTGACCTTGATCTTTAGTTTGCCTATTTTAAATCAATAAAACTAATTAAAACAATAATAAATACATTGCTTCCTCCACACATAATGGATTTAAAAGTAAATCAAGAAGCTATAAATACAACTTCAGTGATTTATCTGACATGGAAAGTCAGATCCACTTTTTGCAGGATGTAACTGACTGTTGGTTCTTGGTCGTCGGGTTAAACTTGAAGTCTTTCGGCGTTCCTTTGTTGAACTATTTGTTGGGTTCCCTTTGTCTGTCTGGTTCCTCTCTTTGCTATTCCATCGGGTTTCACTATTGTTACTCGTCAGGTTTCTATTACCTTTTTTTCATTGGATAACATTTAATAGTGTTTGTTAGGTAACCTTGGCGTCAGGTAGTTTTGTGCCTTGTCTGTCGGTGTAGAGTAAACCAATGGTGTAGATCATGTTTTTCCTTAAGTATACTAATGGAAAAATATAATTTCTTCAATCTCCCCCTTTGACATTAGTATCAAAAAACAATATGTGCATAATACTAAAGTGTTTAGTATGTACACCTTGTTTATAGCCTTGTCATCATATGACTCCCCCTAACTGTATGCATCGGTATAGTATAAGTATATGTACATGTATACTATACATTTTCTATTCTTTGCTCTGTATGTACATATTATTTCCTCCTTGTATTTTTCTTTTTCTTTTACCATACATACTGTTTCCCCTTTTAACTGAGGTGAGTGAACATATCAATTTCCCCCTTTCTTTGATGCTTATGACAAAAATGTACAACTTATAGTATGTCAAAATTGAGACAAAAATGTGCAACTTACAATGTGTCAAGTATATTGGAATGGGTTGTTTTGATATATTCTTGCATTTTCTCCCATGTTTCTTACAGTTGTTCTAGTGTCATGTGTTGTAGCTCTAGCCTTGCATGCATATCATAATTGCTATCTAGGACAGAGATTTTAGGGGTGGCAATTAGTGTATTTGCCTCTATCACATATTGTTGCGGGAGTGTAAGTGTCAGTAAGAGCTAAGCTTAGAGATCATTTACCTCATCTTTGTATTTCATCTCTGTAATTTGAATATCTTGTCTCTGTTTCTGAGCCTGTTTGATTTGCTCATCATTCAATTTAATTTCTTTTTAATTATTTGTGAGACTTTGTGCACTTGACTTAAGATCAGCATCAATTTGTTCTATTTGGTCGGTGTACTCCTGAGTGAGTTGATCTAGAGTGCACAATTTATGTATTAAGGTAATAGTTTCTGATATGATTGGTTTAATTGTACTTACCAATTCAGATAGCCTAACCTTTTTAAATGCCACTTCCTGGCTTATCTTCTCAGCTAGCTTGAACTCATACTTTTGTTCAAGTCTCTCTACCAAAACCTTCTTAGCATCAATATTCTGAGATGTTATTGCATCTATGAGTATTACTAGTTGATAAATCATTGGAGCTTTTTGATCAATATCTACATCAGGTACAATCTATTGAAGTATTCCTCTTGTTACTTTTAGTACCTTGGCCTCTTTTTTTGCTCTCTTTAGTTTGTCTTGAATGGATTTTCTCTCAAAGAGCCTGGCATACTTTGTCAATGCAGTTGGATCCAATGTCCTTGGATCACAAACTGGAATATCAATGAATTCATCTAGAGTTACTAGATTCTTATGCTTTCTCTTCTTCTTTGAGATTTGTGGGGATGCAGAGGTATGAAATACCATATCTAGTTCATTTTTTCACTCTGAAGTGGTTGGTGAAGGCCTTGTGGAAGATGCTTCATGTGTTTTCTGCTCGGGTGGCACCTGTTGGTTTGGTGAAGACGTCTCTCCTTCAACCTTGGGTGTCTCTACAGATTTTTCTTCTGATTGCTTCTCCTTCTCATCTTGCTTTGCTTCTTCACCTTTCTCTATTTGTGTGTCCCCTTCTTCCTTTTGTGTTTTCTCTTTATTTTGATCAGTAGATGTATCTTTCTGATCATTGGTTGTAGGCTTCTCTGTAGTTGTTTCCTTTGAATTATCTATGGTGTCTTTTTCTTCAGCATCACCCTTGTCCTCAGGTGTGGTTGTGTCTTCTACTATAAATCCATCATTACCCTCTAAAATATTGATTTCCTTTATTAGTACAGGCATATTGCTTTGAGTGGTTGGGCTATATCCAGAGTGGTGTCCTGCTTGTTGGTTTGATCCTTTTGAGCATTGACGTCCTCATGTTTTTGCACTTGGTCTACAGGGTCTCATTCTTTGGAGTCCATGACTGAAGTGTACTACACTTGTTCATCAACAACATTCATATCTTTATCATTTGATGTCTTCAATTCTTGTTGTTGCTCCTGATCCTTAAGTGTAATGAATATTACTTCGTCTTTCTTCTTTGGATCTTTATCAGAGTCATAGTTGGTGATATCTTGGATGTCAAGATCATCCATGACTGTGTCTAAGTTTATGGGCTCATTGTCACTTTCAGTATTATCTAGAGAAATATGTTGAGGACTTGCATTGTCTGTCTCCTCCTCTATGCGAGGTGTGTTGGTGAGAAGTAATTGATTCTCACCACTTATTGACTCTATTGGTAGATCCAGGAGTTGTCTCCATTTAGTTTTAGTCATTTTGTCTAGCTCTATGAATTTGTTCTCTAATACTTTGTATGCCCTTATCTTGGCTACAAATTTACTTGAGTGCTTCTTGAGTATTTCTTTGATTTATTCAACCTTGGATTCGGGAGGCATTAGTGTTACTAGTACCCTCTCCCTTGCTTTTCTCTCAGTTTGAAGAGCATATGACCATTGTTGGTATAGCATGTTACCAATCTCTTTAGGTAGTTTATTCACAAATTCAGCTGGTGCATATTTGTACATTACCATTGACTTTATAACTGCATCTTGTATCTTGTTCTGGTCCTCTGGGTTTAGTGTATCTCATTGTCTGATTTTCTTGTCAGACATGGCTCTGGATGTAGCAATAGACTCAACAACTTCATCAATTGTTTGATTCATGTAGTTCTTCTTTGCCCATCAAGCTCATCATCTTTAGTGTCCTCTATGTCAGCCTTTGTCTTGACCAACCTTTTCCTCTTCTTTGGAGGTGTTGTTTTCACAGTTTGTTGCCTTGTTCTCTTAGCTGGCTACTTCCTCATATAGGTCCTTACTTGACCTTTCTTAAGAGCTATTGTATCAGTTGTAGCAGTTTGACTCCTTGTCTTCTGCTTCTTTGCAGAAGATGGAGGTGGAGGTGTATCAGATTCAATCTCCTCAGAATCTGATTCTTGTTCTCCTTGTTCCTCACCAATGGTTCCCTATTCATCGGTTTCCTCTTGTTGTTCCTGTTCTTCTTCTATAACTGATATAATCTTCTTGATATTTTTAACCATCTTATCCTTTTTTTTGATAGTTTTCTTTATCTCTAGGCCTCTCTTTATCTTATATTTGGCGTCTTCATAGGTTCTAAACCTAGGTTGTTTGCTGTTAATAGGCTAATTTATTAGTGCATCAATTGCACTTGTAGCTTGATCAATATTGATCTCATAATCCATTGGTGCTAACCAAGATTTCCTTGGTACAACTAGTTTGATATGGGTGAAATTTGTGTCCTCCATGAAATATATTTCATCTTTATGTTTTTCCACAAGTTGTTGAGGAATGCTAGTCCTCTCCATCATCTTTTCCTTGAACTCAAGGAAGTAAGCAGACATAACAGATTCAAAATTGTCCCCTAGTGACTTAATCAATTAACTAATCTATTGGGTTACCGGTTTGGTAGTGTCCCATTTTACTTTTCCTACTGAAGGAAAGTATTTTTAATAATAGAAAAAGATACACATGATAAGTGATCTAAACTTACATGTGTTGGTCTTTGTAGACCTGATTGTGTGCATATTCTCATCAATTTGTTTTAATAATATCTCACACAGATCCATCTGAATTCCTTTGGTCACTATCTTGCAAGCTGTGCTTACTAATGTTGCAGATATGCTGGTCAATCTGCTTGCTTGAAAAATCTTATACTCAATTACACATGCACCAAATTTTAGTTTTTTGTCGGTGATTGTGTTCACTTTGAGACCTCTATTTTTCGCTTCTGCATTGGTGAGTTTTTCAACTTCTTTCATGGATGGATGTTTGTGTGCCCTAGGCTTGTCGATTATCGGATAACCAGTGACAGTGTGAAGGACATCCTTGGTTATTTGCTTGGGTTGGTCTAGCCATAGCTTCTTGTCATGCATTCTGCTCAAGACTAACCTTATCTAATCTATTTTAAATTCCCTCAGGAAATGTAGGGAATTAGTTAACCCTTTGACTTCCAAGTGTTTCTGCTCTTCTTTCAGTTTCCCTTTGGCATCACAGAGCTTCTTTTAAGCTTCATCTATTTCAAAATCACCTATCTCTACAATCTTGCAGTGAATATAAGACCTAACATCTTCTATGAGCAAAACCCTAGGTGGGATTTTTGAAAACGCTCTGGTTTCATCAAGTTTCAATGCAATTTCTAGGTAGATCTTATACTTGGGCTCTACACATGTACTTTTCCTGATCAGCTTAACCACATTCCTCTTATCATTCTTGATTTTAGCAGTTCTTGAGGTGGTTGCCATCATTTTTCAAGTTTTATGGTATTCTTGAAATTTAGGGCTTTCTTAAAAAATAACGACAGAGATCTTTTGGTACCTTTGATACTTACTTCAATCTGCAATAGTGGTGAAAGATTTGTTCAATGTGTGCTTAGATTGATATGAGGACGCTCTGCTTTCTTCTCTTTAATTGCTCTATTTTTCTCTCTGCTTTCTCTTCAAATTGTGGGTGCAAAATGAAGTTGTCCCATCGACTATTTATAGAATTTTTGTCCTAAGTCTTTATAATAAGTGCTTAATGAATCGTCAGGACATGAAGATGGGTTTCGTCGGGAAGACTCTCCAAAACATTGTCGGTGAAGTTGAGATGCTCAGGATAGTTGTTAACAATGTTGCTTGTATCGATGAATATCGGTATTCTATAGTGACAACTTGTAACTTCCTTTCTTACCAACGGTGTCGGGTTACATTTGTAATTTAGCCACTTTATGTGTTGACCGACAATTTTTGGTAAGTGTAGAACAACTTATCTACTTTGTTCACTGATGATTTTTGGTATGCATATACCGACGGGGTTGCTTTCTTAGAATTGAAACAAGTAACATAATATGCATCTTTATTCATGCAAATTTTGAATATCTATCAATTGTATAATGGAACTGATGCAAAATATGACTTGGTATAGTGCAATTCCATACTTGTTCAGCTTAAGTGGGGGTGATGATGTCACCAGATCCATTGGATGGGGTGTCACCATTTGCATTGCTTGGCCCAACTTCATCATTGTTTAAAGATTTTATCGACATTTTGTCTCTTGCCCTCTGGATATCTTCAATGGTGTTTCGATTGGGATATGTGCTTGTCTCTGTCAATCAGTCTTTGCAATATTTCTTGAGGTGACCAACTTTATGACAGTGTAAGCATTCCATTCGGGGGTTTGACTAGCCTCTAGACCTTCAGGTCCATGCTCTCATGCAGTTTGTAGCAATGTGACCATATCTACCACATGCTGTACAGTTTTTCCATGTATTGTAATCCCATCTATATTGATTACCTATTCTCTTTGGTTGATAAGGAATCTTTTGACCTTTAGGTTTCCATGCTTTCCTTTTCTTTTTCCAGCATTCTTTAGATGTGTGCACATTCATCTTGCATGCAGGATAGTATTTGTCCATGTAGGTTTCATTCTTTGGTTGTTCTATCTTAGTCTTGCATTCATAAGCCTTATGTCCTTTCTTGTTACATTTATAACAGAATCCTATGAATGTAGGTGTAGATTTAGGAATACCTTTCATTTTACCTTGGAAAACATTAGATGTGTGCCCTTTCTTTCCACAGTGCTTGCATGTTAGCTTTCTTGGTCTTGGATTTTCATAGAAATTCTTTGAGTTTTCTTGATTGGATGATTCTACATTTTTGGTAAAGCCTATACCGTTGTTATTTTTGACTCTTCATTGTCCTTCAAGAAAATCATCCATTCTTTTATTGATATCTTTAGCTTTTATGATAATGTCATTATGCTATTGCTGAATTCTAACCTCATGTTTTATCTTTTCATTCTCTTCTCTTAGTTCACCGATAATCTGTATTCTTTCAATGAGTTTGACATTTATTCTATTTTCTTCTTGACTCATAAGAATAATATGATTTGTGAGATCATGGTGATGCTCATCATGTCTTTGAATTTCTAATTCCTTTTCTTGTAGTTTCTCTATAATCTTCCTTCTGTCATCAATAGCAAGTGTTCTTTCTGTTTCAGCTTGTCTAGAAGAACTCATCACATCAATCATTCTTAACATCTGGCTCTCTTGACTGATTTGCAACATCTTTATTTTCTCTGTCAGATGTTGATTGATCTCCTTTAGATTTGTGATGTTCTCTTTCGATGCATCTGATGTATTACTTGCATTTGATCCTGAAGATTCAAAGAAATCTAGAATCTCTTCTTCTTGATAATCTTTTTCATTGTTCCAAGTAGCCATACCTTTCCTTTCATTCAGCAGCTCTCTCATCTTGATTCTTGCTTCTTTATACTATTCATAGAACATCTGTATCTCAAGATTTTTGTTCTCAATATTCTTATGAAGTTTGTACTTCTCCATTGTATGATCTTTTCTCTTAAGCCTTTAAGCTTTCCAAGAAGAGACTTAGCTTTGATACCAATTGTTGGAATTAATGGGAAGTAGTACTAAGAGGGGAGGGGTGAATCAATACCTCTAAAACTTTTAACACCTTTCAAAATTTCTCATTAGTAATCATTCATTACTGCATTACCGACCATTACTGTTGTTCTTTCTTATGCATGTATTGTTCATTCATATTCTTTAATAGTTTGCAACATTCATAGAAACATTCATGAAAATGAGAAACACATAACACAAGATATGGTATCGTAGAAAACTCCTATTAGGAAGTAAAAAATATGGTGGGGATGGCACCCACAAAACTTCACTATCTGCAGAATGGAAGGGAGCCGATTAAGGCTTACAATTTGATGATTTTTGATGATCTACCCTGTTAGGAGTATTAAGGTGGATACCTATCAAGATATACTCTATTAAGAGCTTTAGCAACACTGATTTAAGTGTGCACTTAGTTATGAGATTTACAATAGGACAGTTAAGCCCACCTTTCTTGAAAGGATTTCATTAGTGTACTACACTTGTTAGAATGAGTACAAATGTTGACTATATGAAATCCATAATTGCTGATTACAGATCCATTAAAGCTCTCAGAATAATAATATCACCTTAAGTGATTGATGAATACCTTTTCTCTACTCATCAGTAGCCTCTGTTCTGTTCTTGAAACTGATTTGATTCTATTTCTGTCCTTATGCATGAATTCTCTTGTCTGGTCCCTAGATGCTCTCTATGGCTACTATCTTCATTGAACAACTACTATTCTCAATAGATTGAGCACCTATTTATGCAAGTATTTTACCTATCTTGGAATCACGCATTACAATGTTAACTCTTAGATCCAAGGTTTACAACTTGACCTTGATCTTTAGTTTGCATGTTTTAAATTAGTAAAACTAATTAAAACAATAATAAATATATTTCTTCCTCCCCACATAATGGATTTAAAATTAAATCAAGAAGATATAAATACAACTTCAGTGATTTATCTGATGTAGAAAGTTAAATCCACTTTTTGTGGGATGTAACTGACTGTTGGTTCTTGGTCATCGAGTTGAACTTGAAGTCTATTGACATTCCTTTGTTGAACTATTTGTCAGGTTCCCTTTGTCTGTTAGGTTCCTCTTTTTTCTGTTCTGTCAGGTTGCACTATTGTTACTCGTCATGTTTCCTTTATCTTTTTAGTCATTGGATAACATTGAATAGTGTTTGTCAGGTAACCTTGGCATTGGGTAGTGTTGTTCCTTGTTTGTCGGTGTAGAGTAAATAAATGGTGCAGATCATGTTTTTCCTTAATTATACTAATAGAAAAATATAATTCCTTCAAAAGTTAGAGGCTTACTAGGATTATCTAAACCAAACCATGTAATTTGCAAAAATTGTCAAATGGGAAAGATGTCAAAATCTAGTTTCAAGAGAAAGAAATTTTTCATCTAATAATATTTTGGAGTTAGTTCATATAGACCTATGTGGACCAATGAGAACATAGAGATATTATGGGGACAAATGTTTTATTTTATTTTTTGATGACTACTCTAGGATGATGACTGTCACGTTGCTAAAAGAAACATCTAAAGCATTTAAAATGTTTAAGTGGTACAAATCTAAAGTGGAAAAATAAAATGGTAAAGATCTAAAGTGTTTGATATCTGATAGAGGAGGTGAATTTATTTCTGATGAGTTCACTAAATTTTTCAATGAGTATGGAATCAAAAGAAAGGTTTCTACACTGATGACACCACAACAGAACAAAATTGCTGAAAGAAGGAACAAATCAATTGTTGATTGTACCAGGACATTGATGATTGAAAAGAGTGTTGCACAAACATACTGGAGAGAAGTAGTCAACACAACTATATATACACTATACCGAGTACAACTGAAGAAAGACACAAACAAAACACCTGAGAGCTATGGTATGGGTATAGACTGAATGTGAGCTATTTTAGAATATTTGGTAGTTGATGTTATATTCTAAAAGATGAGAGAAATGGTAAATTTGATTCAAAAAATGATGAAGGAATATTTCTTGGATATTCTACTAAGGGTAAAGCTTACAAATGTTTGGAAAAGACTTCTGACAAAATCTTTGAGAGTGAAAATGTGAAAGTTGATGAGTTTGCTGAGAACAATGATGAGAAAAGCATGAAATAACCAAAATATTATAGTAGATTTTTCTACATGCAAGAACCTAATACTATACTGACATAGATGCCTAGCGTTACTGCGCAACAGGGTAATGTCGTTAGTCAATGAGTAGCATAGACCAAGCATTAAGAAAATATCAAAATTGAAGATCATGAACCAAAAGACATTGAACATACAAAAGAAGATAATGAAGAAAAAAGAGTTGAATCTGTACTTGCTAAATATGTGAGAAGACATCATCCACAAAATAAGATAATTGGAGATAAAAGAGAAGGCATGATGACAAGAAGTATTTTTAGAGATAACACTTGTTTAATTTGTGAATTTGATCCTAAGAATGTTAGAGATGCATTAGAAAATGAAGAATGAATTAATTCTATGAATGAGGAAATCGAGAAGATACAAAAAAATAAGACATGGAAATTAGTACCGAGACCGAGTGATAAAAATGTCATTGGCACCAAATAGATTTTTAGAAACAAACTGAACGAAGATGGGAATGTGTTGTCTGACTTTCAGTCACCCTTTTTTTTTGGCATTATTGGAGTCATATGGTCATGTCAAGTCAGTCTGGTCAGTCTGGTCAGTCTGAGTCTAGGTCTAAGTCTTTCTTAGGTAGGCTATCTTTGTCGGGTTTCCCTGTCATTGCCTTTCCTTCTCTTAGCCAGGCGGGTTGTTCTGAGGTCTTTTCATATTTGGGTAGGTTTTAGATCCTAACCTGGCAAAGATTTGTGCTCCAATCGATGTTCTTTCTCAGGCAGAGATCGAAGACTGGTATGGATCGATTCTACAGGTCTCAACGATCCTAATGCAACAAACGGTGAGCAATTTGGTTAAGAAATGAGTGAGAACGAGCTCGGCGGGATTTCAGAAATCATCTTCTCCATGGTGGAATTCTACCTATGAAGGTAATTTTCTGCAAAGGCAGAAAAGAAGAAAGAGCGCTGTGGTGGACCCCACAACGGGTTTTCAAAGTACTTTTTCAATTTTCTGGGTAAAAGAGAAATGTTTAAAAGGAAATTTGGAATCAAGAAAGACTCAAAGTGGAGAATTAGATTTTAGCTTCTCCGTGGTGGAATTCTACCTAAGAAGGTAATTTTTGAAAAGGCAGAAAAGAAGAACTTTGCACTGTGCGGGTTTCGCACCTCTCAGGTGATTTTCCGCAAAGAAGAACTTTGCACTGTGCGGGTTTCGCACCTAGTTGGTGATTTTCCGCAAGCTTAGTTATAATAAGGTGGGCCCAATTTATTAAAAAGGAATATTATGTTATTGTTTTAAGAGATCAAATAAAGCATGTGCTTTAAGTTAAGTAGCCCGCGC
>MU223563.1:3071692-3099168 GCA_018584345.1 Thuja plicata | reverse complement strand
AAATTACCACTTGTTTGTTTTAATTGCAAAGAGATTGGACACTTTGCTGCAAGATGTACTAACATAAGAAAAGATGACAGAAGTAATGACAGATCATTTGAAAAGAAGTCTGACAGAGGTGATTACAAAAGCTACCTACAATCATAAAGAAGAGATACCCAAGACTATAAGGACAAAGGAAAGAAGGCCAGTTACCTAGAAAAATGCAAGGATGATGATACTGATACCGAATCTGATGAAGACATCGAGATGGTGTTTGTGGCTATAAAGGATGATTCAGATGATGATGAAGAAAGGTATGCAAAAAGAACTCGCATATATAAAATTATCAAAAATGATGTTTGGATCATAGATAGTGGCTGCACTCACCATATGACTGGTGATAAGCAAAAGTTTGAAACTTTTGAATACTATAAAGGTGGTTCAGTAAGAATGGGTAATGACACACCTTGTCTAGTTGAATGTAGAGGAACAATAATGTTGAATAAGTAGATAAAATGTGAGAATTCTTATTGGGGAAATGGATTGACTTATAATCTATTGAGTGTTTCTTAGTTGAATAATTCAAGTCACAGTAACATTTGAAAATAAGAAGGCAAAAATCTTCAATAAATCTGGAAATCTGATTGGTACTGGTGAGGAGACAAAAGGTAACCTATTCTATCTAAATGATACTGAATCCACTTGTTTGATTACTACAATTGAAGACATATGGTTATGGCACAAAATATTGTGTCATGTGAACTTTGACAACATGATAAAGATTAGCAAAAGGAGAAACGTCAGAGGCTTACCAACGATGACCAAGCTCGACAACATCATGTGTAAGAATTGTCAAAAAGGTAAAATGACAAAGTCTGGTTTTAAAAGAAAAACTCATACATCTGATGCAATTATAGAATTAGTCCATACTGATTTATGTGGAGCTATGAGGACAAAGAGTTATTATGGAGATAGATATTTTATTCTCTTTGTTGATGATTACTCTAGAATGATGACAGTAATGTTTCTAAAAGATAAATCAGAAGCATTTAAGATGTTTAAATGGTACAAAGAAATGGTTGAGAAGCAAAGTCGTAAGGAGCTAAAATGATTAATGTTAGATAGAGGAGGGGAATTTATTTCAGATGAATTCACTAACTTTTGTAATGAGCATGGAATCAAAAGACAAGTCTCTGCACCAAGGACACTACAGCAGAATGGAATTGCTAAAAGAAGGAATAGATCCATAGTTAATTGTGCAAGGACACTGATGATAGAGAAAGGCATCACCCAAATCTTCTGGAGGGAAGCTGTCAGTACTGTTGTTTACACATTGAATAGAGTACAATTAAAGAAAGACACCAAAAAGACACCTTATGAGCTATGGTATGGATACTTACCCAATGTAAGTTATTTCAAAATTTTTGGTAGTCAATGTTATATCTTAAAAGATGATAGAAATGGAAAAATTGACTCCAAGAGTGATGAAGGAATTTTTGTAGGGTATTCTACCAAGAGCAAGGCTTATAAATGTCTAAATAAAGCCTCAAACAAAATTATTGAAAGTGCAAATGTAAAGATAGATGAATTTGCAGAGAAGAATGAACATGAAAGCACTGAAGAACTAGAGGACTACAATAAGCTCACTTATAATGAGGAACCTGACACTCTACCCTACCAACAATATAGAGCTCTTGAGCAATAGATCATTTCACCCGAGCATTAGGCTGCAAATACCTACAGTCAAGATAATGATCAAAATAATGTGCAAGGTGATGAAAAATAGAATGAAGGACAAAATGATGATCAAGATGATAGAAAAAGAGTTGTACCTATACTTGCTAGATATGTAAGAAGGAATCATCTAGTGATCTAGATCATAGGAGATAAGAATGATGGTACAAGAACAAGAAGTAAGTCTCTAAACACAAGTTGTTTAATTTGTGAGTTTGAGCCAAAATCTGTAAATGCTGCCCTTGATAATGAAGAATGGATAAGTGTTATGAATGATGATATTGAGAAGATTGAGAAGAACGAGACATGGTCACTTGTGCCAAGACCAGATGACAAGAATGTCATCGGTACTAAATGGATATTCACGAACAAGCTGAATGAGAATGGAGAAGTCAAAAGAAATAAAACAAGACTAGTATGCAAGGGTATGCACAAGACGAAGGTATTGACTATGGAAAGACCTTTGCACCCATTTCTAGGCTAGAAGGTGTAAGAATACTACTTTCTTATGCTGCATTCAAAGGATTCAAGGTATACCAGATGGATGTCAAGTCAGCATTCCTAAATGGAATACTTGAAGAAGAGGTATACATTGAGCAACCAAAAGGGTTTGTTGATCCAGACAAGAGCGACATGGTATGTAGACTTCACAAAGCCCTGTATGGATGGAAACAAGAACCTTGAGCCTAGTATGAAAGACTTCATTCCTATCTTATAAGTATTGGATTTGTAAGAACTAGTCAAAAGATTAATCTTTACTTGAAGGAAGATACCGATGCTAACACTTTGATTGCTGAAATATTTGTTGAGATGAGCAAAGAATTTGAGATGTCTATGTTTGTAGAGATCAAGTTCTTTCTTGGTCTATAGATCATGCAACAATGTGAAGGTATTTTCATTACACAGTCCAAATACATTAAAGAGGTCCTGAAAATATTCAAGATGGAAGATT
Organism: Thuja plicata; assembly: GCA_018584345.1. Lineage (NCBI taxonomy): Eukaryota > Viridiplantae > Streptophyta > Pinopsida > Cupressales > Cupressaceae > Thuja > Thuja plicata. The sequence continues at coordinate 3,096,500 of MU223563.1, read as the reverse complement.
CCAAACCAGTTGGAACACCGATGGCTATTGGATGTAAGTTGACAAAGGAGGACAAGACATCAGAGGTAAATCATACTTTGTATAGATCAATGATTGGAAAATTGATGTATGTTGTACACACTGAACCAGATATTGCACATGCAATAGGAATTGTTGCTATATTTTTTGCTAACCCCGGGGAATCACATATGACTGCTGTGAAAAGAATTTTAAGATATCTGAAGAATATTGAGGAATATGGATTTTGGTATAGAAGAGAAGGCAAATTTGAACTTAAGGTGTTTACCGACACTGATTGGGATGGAAATCTTGATGAATAAAAGAGCACAACTAGAGGATCATTCTTTATGGGTGACAAACTTGTCACATGGATTAGCAAAAAGCAAGGATGAATCTCTCAGTCTACTGCAGAAGTAGAGTATGTTGCTGCTGCTAGAAATTGCTCAAATATTGCATGGATCAAACAGTTACTGGAAGGTATGTATATGAAGATCCTAGAACCAATAATTATCTATTGTGATAATACCAGTGCAATAAACATTTCCAAGAATCCAACCATGCATGCTAAGACTAAACACATTGCAATCAAGTATCATTATTTAAGAGAACAAGTTCAAGCAAAGAAGGTGACACTTGAGTATGTGCAATCAAAGGATTAATTGCCTGATATCTTCACCAAGCCACTACCCAAGGATGCATTTGAGTACTTGAGAAAGAGACTAGGGGTCAGACCCTTGTCTACTGGTAAGTAAGCTGACTAGAAGGCTGCATCAGCCTACATATTATCAGAATATCATTCATGATTGATGCAAACAAAGAGATGAACTTCAAAACTACATCTATATAAAAATAGGTATATATCATCACCAAGCACCAGAGCATATTGTTATATTGCTGATGGATAAGGGAAATTCAAGGAATATATTATGGATAGAGAGAAAAGTTTGCTTGACATTAATGTCAGATGTTTGTGAGATATTTGTTTGGCATTGCTGTCAAAGGGAGAGAGATTATCTATATTATCACATCCTTCTGGAAAGGGAGAGAGATTATCCATTATCACATTACTCCAATAGGGAGAGATTATATCCTTAGGGAGAGAGATTTTATGGAAATATTATACAAAGGGAGAGTTGCTGACAATTGAAACAGAACACATCAAAAGAAAGGAGAACAGTCAAAGGGAGAGAGTTTGACACAAAAGGAGAACACATCAAACTAGAGAAAGAAAGATCCTACATCCATCTAGTGAAGGGATTGAAGATAGATAAAAATCCTAGAAGAATAAAATCAAAGCTACGTGAGCTTACAAAAAACCAGACATTTGTAATAGTTACATTAGGAAAGCTTGATGAAACTGTATATTTCATATTGTATTAGAAATAGTATAGTATGATAATATAGTGTGTTTCCATCAATGCCAAAGGGAGAGATTGATGACATGTAATTGATTAAATATTTGAAGATGTTAAGTTGATGATCATGCAAGACATTATATTAGTTAATATATTGTATTTTCATTGATGTCAACTTAATATAATTTGTATGGTCATGGAGATACTGCCAAATACTTCAAAGAACTCATAAATCAAGGATATGCTAATTAGTAATGCATACAAGTCTAGTATTCACCAAGTGACTGAATACACCGACGGAGTGCACCCGACGGTCAGAGTAAAAGAACAAAGTCACAGTGTTTCCCAATGAAGAAATACAGAGAATTACCAACGAGCATAGTTACAGTGTTTCCCAATGAGAAAAACAAAGAGTAACTCGATGGAAAAGACAAGGATGGAGATCTCGATGACAACTGAAGTCACACCGATGGAAGAGTTAGTTATCACCGATGATTAACTGAAGTATTGATCGATAGAACAGAGAATTCAAAAAATGACAAAATGCCTAGCTGGCAAGAAGCTAAAGATAGAGTTAACAAATACTTATCATTATTTTATTCATCTAGATAAAGCCAGAGATAAGTAATTAATTTAAAGTTGATTTGTATAGTTGGCAAGAAGATATCTGTGAGACAAATTAGGAGTTATGCTTTAAATCAAATTGGATGGATTGTTTATCATGCCAAGAATCAAGAACCAAGAAACAATGAATATTATGTCTATATAAGAGATGAGCTTAATCCATGTTAAGAGAGAGAAAAGGGGATTAAGGGGAGTGAATAGAAAGAGGATGTTGAAGAGAAACTGATGGAGAATGACTTCATGCAGTGCTAGTGAAAAAAAGCTGAAGGAAGAGCTAAGGAATTTTGCAGACATTGACGAACATTGAGCATAGGATCATAGAGAAGAAAGTGTGGAGCATAAGGATTGAATTGATACATTGGTCAGAGAAGTAATGTACTTAAATAGATCTAAAAATCTGTAATTTAAGTTGCAATATGAACAGGTCATAATATTTTAGTTTAACCATTGAAACATCAAGTCTCTTAGCCAAGTAGGACTTAACAGTCTTCTATATATTGAGGTACATCTCAAGGAGTGCCAAAAAGGTTGATTCATGAAAGTAGCATTGGATATGCCCAATGCCTATTGACAGTCTAAGAAAGAGATTGATTCAAGGATGGCAACATTAGATGCCCGATACTAAGTGACAACCTCTATGTATAAAATAATCTAATAAGGTCACACCTAACAGTGTGTTTGTAACCTTTAACAAGGTTGGCTCTTAACAGGGCTCACTTCAGAAGAGTGAAAATTTGGGGTATCGGTCCCAGTGGTTTTTTCCCTTAACAGGGTTTCCATGTTAAAATCCATGTGTTATGTGTGTATGATTCATTTCTTTACTATTTTGTATGTTACATTATTCACTCTAGATTGATCAGTATACTCTACTTATTTATTGAGTTTCGGTAAATAGTTATATTGCTTATCGGTAATCAAGAAAGAATAAGGATTGACAGAGAAAATAGATAGACAGTTAATCATTATTAGTATTTCATGGCATGCATCTTGTAGGGACATAATAATCTAAGATTTATTGATAGGTGGTTAAGTTTGAAGGATAAATTTTTGAGGCCACTGATTCACCCCCCCTCTCAGTTATTACTAACAAACTAAACACCTGTAAAACCAAGATACATAGACTACACCGAGCACCGAGAGTCAACATTAACCGAGTGGAACATAGACCACCTAAATTTTGTTATGGCACATCATTCTATGTAAAAATTTTTTAGCCGGCCTAGATAATGGTTTACACAATCGAGGAGGACATTAATTACAGATTTATAATATTAATTTTTTATTTCTCCTATGTGTAGATGATCAAGGTAAGTTTTGTACACATTTGATCTTAGGATGAGTGATGCAAAGGCTAGTGGTTACTAGAAAATATCTTCCTTCAATGGATCAATCTCTTGGACCCTACCCACACAATAGACCTCTCAATGGTCAACAATGGCTCTTTCCACTAGACTCTACACCTTGTATAAAACTCCCATCAGCCCTCTTATCAACGTGGTTGATCATGCTTCATCATACCTCCACTCACTTATGACTGTACTCATCAACAAACATACCCTTTCACAATTTAATCCCATACATTAGATCAAATACCCTTTAACAATGATCCCCATGAGCCCACACAATATGTTGTTCCATAAATATCATCATTAGAACATAAATATTAGACCATCTAAATCCTTTCCACACCCCATCATATCCATTTGACTCAACAAATACAACTTCTTAATTAAACAAAACATATTTACCTCCTTGCTATCCTCTTAGATATACCTGTACACAAAAGTGTATATCTTTCAAACCAGATTAAAATTTATCAATCGCTTTGGTCAGACTTTTAATAACTTGAATATAAACAACATATAATTTTTTTAGAGAAATCCAACGGTTGAAGACCAAGATAATGCCCCCGCACTAAGACTGAACTTTTCAAGACAGTTATTCATCCAACTTGACTGTCAACAATCACTTTCCTTCAATGGAGTGCATGCCAAAACTCGGCATAAATACCTGAACACATTGGGAAATCAATATACACTATTTCCACCATCTTTCCCCCAAGGATGGAGACCTTATTCAATGTGTAACAATGATTATCACATCAAATCACCCTGGAATATCCTAAATGAGGGTTTATAGCAGTTTTTCAGAAAAAACAACAATAACTTTCACTATACTCAGTGAAAATTGCTCATTCCAAAGCCAAATCAAAGGTTATTCAATGAAATTTCCAATGAATATAAGGATGGAATACTAAAATGTTAAAACAATGCCAAATAATCCACATTTTCAGACTGTTATACAGAGAAAATTATGAAAATTGTAGAATTTCAAACTTGTATTGATTCAAAACCATTACATTTTTGGTTCCCTAACTCCCACAAAACTCTACCTCTCCATACTCACATGGATCTCCATCAAATAGATCCTTCAAAACCTAACAAAAACCAAAAAAATACCCACAAACTGACTAAAACTCCCTAACTAACTCCCCAATGCTTGGTTACATTAGTTTGTCCCTATATTTGTGTTGCCAAGTTGACAATGGGATTGTCAACTTTGGCAACCTTTATATATTTTAAACTTTATATTCCCCATTACACTCAAGTGGTCAAATTATGACCTTTAAAAACATATTTTATTATTAAATCCCTCAAACTAGCCATTTAACCCCCATAATTAGCCCTTTAGGCCTTGTCTTGCCCATATGGCAACTTTTACAATTTTAGCATTTTGCTTGCATTTTATTATATTTGGTGGCTCTAATGACCACATTTACATCACATGAAGCCCTTATAGACCATTTGGACTCATATTACCTATTATGCTCCTTCAGGATCATGAAGTGACCCTTGTAGCCATGGTGCTCCTGCACCATACTCCCAAGGATCAAATCAATCCAAGTCCCTTTGGATTAGAGAGTCTTCTTTCTTTTCTTCCAGTCTTTAATCACTTCTTGAGCAGACCCTGCAACTATAATGTATCCTTTTTTCTTTGTCCACATGTACCTGGAACCAAATACCTTGGGATTATGCCAAGTGTTCCATCCTCCAACTAGCATCATGGTGTGTCCATGGTATGCAACATCATCATCTACATAATAACCCTGCAATCCTGCAACAAAATTGTTAGAAAACACAAATATCAATGCTTCTTCATTCACCAAAGCATATGTTTGGTTCCTCACTTCCTTATTCATCCTTTCATCCAACACTTCCTTCTTCTTTTCACCCATTCCTTGTGAGATTCCAATGCTTGGAAAGATTTCAGTTTGTATGGTCTCTTCTTGACCAATGTCTGCTACAGTACCATATTCTGCCCTGTCATCTACATGTTTGTCATCCAACTGACCCCAAAGGTCCATCTTGGTTAGCACATCTTCAAGACCTTGTTCATGGTCTTCCTTCATCAATTCACTATCCTCTTCTTCTTCACTATCACCTGCCTGCCATGTCTCCTTTATGGCTTCAAATTCCTTTGCCAAATCCACCATGTCTTCTTCACATCCTTGAATACTTGTTTCCTCTTTCTTGTCAGCAACTTGTATGACTATGTTGTCACCGTCTTGAACCTTTACAACAACAGGTCCAATGTTCAATAACTCCTTCCTCTTACCTAGCCACTTTACGGGCCAAGTAACCATCTTCTTCATCTTCTTATGCCAACTTGTGGCACTCCCTACCATCCCTGCCTTTAAAGATTCTTCCACTGTCCTTATTTGCACTTTAGTGTGCCCTCCATTGTCTTCCATGTCTGCCCCATCATTGTTGTTGTCCACTTCACTTGCAACCTCATTTTTCCTTCCTTCCACATCTTGTCCTTTAAATGGACACTCCTCCATCATCTCCTCTTTCAATAGGATCTCTTGTTGATCCATTTCCCCATCTCTTATTTCACAAATATTTTGTTTTATCCTCGCTTCATCTTTCTGCCTTCTAGGTTCTACAAAACCTATCCACTCTATCACACCAATGTGACCATACACTTGCCATGTTTCTTGTCCTGTCCTCAATGGATTCATTACTACCATCTGCCCCATATGCCTGAAAGTATAAGTGTTATCCTTCCCATGATGTAAAGCCCTCTTTTCCATCTGCCATGTCCTCCCAAGGATCAAATGGCATTCCATCCTTGGAACAATATCAAACCACAAAACATCTTCATAGGCACCAATTTGGAAAGGAATGCATGCTTGTTCAGTGATGTCAATAATATCTTGTTCATTCCACCCTTGTACCCTATAATGCTTCTTAAGTGCAGTCCTAGGAATATGCAACTCTTCAATCACCTCCATAGAAAAAAAGTTGGTAAAGGCTCCATTTGTCACGACAAGCTTACATATTTTACCATAGCATTTGCAATGTGTCTTAAAAACTCCTTCTTCTTCATTGTACTCCACATCCATGGGTTCCTTCATTATCACCATTCTTGCTGTCAAAAATAAAAATAAAAAAATTAACCACCTTACACCTTCTTCACCAAGAAACCCAATCTAAGATCCCTCAAGCCCAATGCCACCACTTTGGAACACATAGAAGGATGCATACACTCCTATGTCACATCAAAGGACACCAAGCACTTAGAATCTTAGACCAGATTCCAACTCTCCAAACATCATATCCTAGTGGTTACTAGAAAATATCACTTGATGCAGAGGCTAGTGGTTACTAGAAAATATCCTCCTTCAATGGATCAATCTCTTGGACCCTACCCACACAATAGACCTCTCAATGGTCAACAATGGTTCTTGCCGCTAGACTCTACATCTTGTATAAAAATCCCATCAAACCTCTACCTCTCCATACTCACGTGGATCTCCATCAAATAGATCCTTCAAAACCTAACACAAACCAAAAAAATATCCACAAACTGACTACAACTCCCTAACTAACTCCCCAATGCTCGGTTACATTAGTTTGTCCCTATATTTGTGTTTCCAAGTTGACAATGGGATTGTCAACCTTGGAAAACTTTATATATTTTAAAATTTATATTCCCCATTACACTCAAGTGGTCAAATTATGACCTTTAAAAACATATTTTATTATTAAATCCCTCAAACTAACCATTTAACCCCATAATTAGCCCTTTAGGCCTTGTCTTGCCCATATGGCAACTTTTACAATTTTAGCATTTTGCTTGCATTTTATTATATTTGGTGGCTCTAATGACCACATTTACATCACATGAAGCCCTTATAGACCATTTGGACTCATATTACCTATTATTCTCCTTCAAGATCATGAAGTGACCCTTGTAGCCATGGTGCTCCTGCACCAATGAGGATATAATTGTTAAGCTCCAATCAGGTCATATCATTTTATATATAAATGTATATGTGTCAAATTTTGTAATGTATGTTGATCAAGAAATGATCAAGTAGCTGCCATACTACAAACATCAGAGATCAGACAAGGATTTTAAGGACAAAGACTACATTGCAGAAATTAGTTTATAGAAATAAGGCAAGGCTACCAAGAAGAATAGAGTAGAAGGGTAAGATCATTAGAAGTGATTACTCTTTGTAAAGCTTTAACAGGATAACTTTATTTCTACAGTAGTGAAGTTTTTTGGGTCTCATCCCCATCATAGTTTTTACCTTCTAACAGAGGTTTTCTGCGATACCAAGATAAAAGTGTCATGAGAACTTAAATTTATGTATGTGTATTGTTTACTTTACATGCATTTACATTTCAACAGTGATACTATATGTTTGGTGTATGCAATATACTCAGTCGGTTAATACAGAACAATGGTTACAAAGAATTGATTAAAAGTTTTTAAGGGTGATGATTCACCCCTCCCCTCTTAGTACACACCTCTCCATTATCCCAAAAAATTGATGTATGTTGTACACACAAGACCTGACATTGCACATGCAGTTGGAATTGTTGCAAGATTTTCTGCTAACCCCAGAGAATCACATATGACTCTTGTGAAAAGAATTTTTAGATATTTAAATAATATTGAGGATTATGAACTATGGTATAAAAGAGAAGGAAAGTTTGAACTGAAATTTTATACTAATGCTGATAGGGCTGGGAACATTGATGATAGAAAGAGAAATACTGGTGGAGCATTCTTTATTGGAAAACAATTAGTTACTTGGATAAGAAATAAGCAAGCATGCATATCTTAGTCAACTTTAGAAGAAGAGTACATTGTTGTTTCTGCAAATTGTTTGAACATTGCATGGATCAATTTTTTGAAAGGTATGAATGAGGAGATCACTAACCCAGTGATAATTTACTGATAATACTAGTGTAATAAATATTTTGAAGAATCCTGTGATGCATGCAAAGGCAAAGCACATGTCTATTAAATATCACTACTTGAGGGAACAAGTACAAGATAAAAAAGTAATATTGGAATATGTACAGTCAAAAGAACAACTTGCATACATATTCACAAAACCCTTACCAAAGGATACATTTGAGTACTTAAGAGGTAGACTAGGGGTTCGTCCCTTATCTATTAGAAACTAAGCTGATTAGGAGGTTGCATCAACCTACATGAAATCAGGATATCAATCATGTTGATGCAAATCTGAACTAGACTGACATAGATATATCAGTACCCTGTAAGGTACCTACTACACCAAAAACTAGAGATATTTTTGGCTACTAAAGAGCTGTATTTTCTTTTTGGCTTGTTGTCAAAGGGAGAGAGTTGATCAATGCAATATAAAGGGAGAGAAATGATCAATGAAATATCTATCCACTAAAGGGAGAAAATAGAAGGAGAGGGAAATATCTGATATACAGAGAGATTCAAGAGCTGAAAAGTCATTACTGCAGGGATAGCTTGCATGGTAAGTTTTTATACTAACACAGTTTATATTCAAGCTAGGGAGAGCTAAAAAATTGTTACAGTTATAGAAAAAATATTTGGTATTTGTTGTATGACATTTTATATTGTATTTCCATCAATGCCAAAGGAATATATTGATGAACTACAACTGATTGTATGTTTGAAGTCATTTTTTGATATTCAACCAAGTTGTAGAAGTGATGATAAATATTATCAGTTATTATTTTGTCATTGATGTCAAATTATTTTGAGTATTATTATGGTGGAAAACATTTGTTATGAATTGAAGATCTAGAATAAAAAATGTTTATGTGGTCGGTAAAATGAAGAGTTATGTATACACTGAGAGATAGTGGACACCGACTAAAACACAGTGTATACTGAGCACATTATTAACTGAGCAAGGAATTTATGACACAACTATTGACAAATCAAGTTAATCAATTAAGGCCGACTAAGAGGCTGACCTAACATTTGATTATTTCGAGGTAAAAGATAAAGTTTTTTATTTGATCAAATGGTCACAAAAATTCAATGAAGATCAGACGACAAAGATTTAAACATGTTTTTAACACAAAAACCGAGGAAGGATCAAGTGGGAAAATAATTGATGGAGATTAAGAGGAAAAATTTGGATGATGAAAATTAAATGAGACATGATGTCAATATAAGAGACAAGAGATTCATTTTGAATTACATGATGCTATGATGCGCACATGCAAATTTTATGTATGACTGATCAAACTAGTTAAAGACAAAACCAAACATTTTTTTGTAGACTTTACCAAGCAATCAGAGGAAAGAGCATTACCGAGTAGAACAAGTATGAAGTATGATATGAACTAAAGTGAACAAATTGATCAGAGGTATTATGTACTTAGCATAAATCTAAATATCTACAAAATAAATTTGTATTTTAATTAGATCATTATTGTATCAATTTAACCATTGTTACAAATAAATCTCTTAACCGAGTGAGATAGTGAAGTTTTTATTATGACATTCAGAGAATGTTGAGTGTTTTCTTGTTGACCCCATAGTGAATGCTTGGTCAAGAGAGAACTATTAGTTTTAAATCCTCTAACCAGGTCACATTTAATAGTGTGCATTGTAACCTTTAATAGGGTTGGTTCTTCACCGAGATCACTTCAGAAGAGTGAAAATATTTTGGGTTACCAGTCCCTGGTAGTTTTTCCCTTAGCAGGGTTTCCACGTTAAAAATCTGTGTCAATGTGCACGAATATTGTGAATTGTTATTTTACTTTACACTTTACTTTATTGACCTAGATCGGTAATCATAATATTAATTTACCAACATTAGGTAAACACTATTGATAAAATTTTGAGGTTACAAAATACATTTTCACCGATTTGAATTATATGTTTGAATTTTTTTTGATATACTATAGGATAATTTGTGAGGAAACTAATTCTAACTGATTCACCCCCTTCTCAGTTATTCTAACAAGGGTTTCACATCTCATAGTTCAATTTGCATTAGGTTATCAAATCAGATTTATCATAAAATCAGATCAATCAATCAATCAAGCATCAGTCAATCAGATCAAGACATCAATTTTTTTTGAATCAATGCGCTTTGCACATCAATTCAAACAGGGGCATTTGTAGACACCTAAATTTGGTCAGGTGTACTTATCAAATCAAATGTGCATTTAATCAAATCAAATATGTGTTAATCAAATCAAATGGGACTAAATCAAATCAAAATCAAAGGATCCATTAATTAAGACATCAATTAATTAAATATAAGCCTAAAAGGGATTAATAAAAACTATGTAATTGGTTTAATCAATTAATTTTATAGTTTAAATCAAAAATCAAATTCAACCCATTCCCTTACATGGCTAATTTAATTAATTAATTGAATTAATTAAATCCTATTTTATTTCAACAAAGGAGACAAGAAATTGAAGCAGCAATAAGGATTAAGAATTGAAAGCACATGGATCACTCCAAAATTTGTAATCTTGATCACTCATTTGACCCTTTAATATCCTCACCACTAAATTTTGTCTCTTTGTCCCAACTTTTGAGAAAAACCATTTAAATGTTCTCTCCCTTTGAAACCATTTGAAAGCCTTCAACTCAACCAAGCTTGAATCATGATTTTTAACTTAACTCTACCCCCTACCCTTGGGAAATCCTATAAATACCAAGCATTTTGAGAGCATTAAAAATCCTAGACATTCATGAGTAATTGCATCTACACTACAGGTCAAATCCCTTTGAGACCATAGTCATTTTTTTAGCATAAAAGTGAATTGTGAGAGCTAAATTGAGTGAATTGCATAGCAATTTGAGAGCTATATTAGGCATATCCATCATCATTTCTTATTCTAGGACTGTCACTAATAGAAATTAAGGCTGTGATCTCAACTAGCATGCTTAGTTAGAGAACCATGGAATTTTTCTTGTTTATTTGTCAATTCTTTGCTTAATTTTTTATTATCTTTCCATAGAATTGATAGTATTCAAACTAATTTCATGAAGGTATTATTAATATATACACAGGTATATAGGAGAGATCATTTCTTATTGAAAAGAGTAGAGTGTGAAAAAGAGAAAAATACTCTTTTAAAAGGGATACTATACTCTCAGTACATTACTTGTGCATGCTAATTCCCACCAGGGTTTTACCTTTAATATGGTTTCCTCGACAACAAAGGATTGTGTTATCATTTGGATTAAAGTTTTGGTTTATAAAGTTTAATGTTTAATAATTTGTCTCACGACTGAATCATCCCCCCCTCTCAATTGTGTTGGTGAACTTTTATTCCTAACAATTGGTATCAGAGCTAATGGTCCTTAAAGAGAAAGCTTAATAGCTTGAGGTGATCTTGAAAGGTGGCATTCTATAGGAAGGATAGTCTGAAGTTTGATCCTGAAAACTTTAACAGTTGGAAGAACAAGATGAGAACACATTTTCTATGTTTGGGAATCGACTACTAGATGATTACAAAGAAGGATGTATAGATGAAGGCTGAGGATGAACTAGATAAAGAAACTGATGAAGAAAAGAAGATATTCTCATATAATATGGTCACAAGAGAAGCATTAATTATTGTACTATCTGAAGGTGAATTCACAGAGATAAAATATTTAGATTTTGCACATGAAATTTGGACCAGATTAGAAGCATTATATGAAGGAGACTAGTTTACAAAGTAGGGAAAGTTGTAGAACTGGAAGAAAAAGATGGAAATGTTGAAAATGAGAGATGATGAGAATATTAGAGCATATACACAGAGAGTTACTGAAGTTGTTATTGGAATGAAAAACTCTGGAGGCACTTAAAGTGATGAAGAAGTGATTCCAAAAATTCTCAAATCCTTGATTCTTGTATACAAAACTAAAGTGCAAGCAATAGAAGAAATCATAACTTTGATAATGAACTTCAACAAAGAGATGTTGATTGGAAAGTTAACCACCTTTGAGGCCGCAGTTCTAGGATATTCTCTACCGAAGACAAAATCAACATTCAAGGAAACTGTGCATGGAAACAAAAAGACCTTATAAACTCTAGAGAGCACTAGTGGAAGTAATCTAAAAGAAGATCTTGTAGATTATGCAAATGAATGGGAAAAGATACAGGAAGAAAAAATAAATTTAGACAAAATTATTTCCCTGATCACAAGAAGAGAAAAGAGAGGTAAAGGTAAATTAGAAGGCAAGATACCACTAAAATGTTTTTCATGCAATAAGATGATGATCATAATTTGTCATTATTATACAAGGAAATAGTTTTTGGACTATCGGTAACATGATCACTAAGTGACAATATTTAGACTAGTGCAAAGTTCACTGAAACATACAAGTGAAATGATCATCAAAGAACAGTGATTAATGAGATCAGTGAACACTGACAGATAGTTCATAGATATCACCGAGCATAGACTACATAGCATACTGAGAACCAATCTACTGAGAGATAGTTTTATTTCTGAGAAAAGTGGATCTGTGATACACGTCAGATAAAGTACTTTAGTTTTATAAATACCTTTATGCTTACCTTTAAAACCATTTCTTGAGGATCAAGTAAAGAATATGTAATAGTTTTAATCAGTCTAACTAATTGTAAACATGAAAACTAGGAGATCAAGGTCAAGTTGTAAACCTTTGATCATAGATATTTTATTGTAAACGTGAAACCTAACTAGGTCAAAACCTTTGTATATATAGATGTATAATCAATCAAAACATGATGATTATAGCCACACAAAAAATTTATGAATTAGACAAAGAGTTTCATGCAGAAGGACATAAAAAGATGAATTCAGTTATGAAGAACAAGACTCAAGGCTACTGAGCAGAACATAGGTATTATCCATCACTATAGGTGCTACACATATCTTGTGAACTAAATGAATTTGTAATCAGAAATTCAATATTGTTTACCATCAAGTCATAATTATTTTTGACTACTCTCTAAAAATTGTAAAAAATAGAAGAAATCATTTAAGGTGGACTTAACAGTCCTATTGTAAATATCTTAACCGAGTGCACAATTAACAGTGTTTCTAAAATCTCTTAACCGAGTAGACCTAACCAGTCTAAAATGTTACTCCTAACAGGGTAAGATAATCAGAAGTGATCACACTTTTTTGGCAAGTGATCAATTTTGTATGATGTGATTCACTTTTTTGTTATCGTTTATGGAAACATGTCTAGCATACTGATCGATTCATTTAAAGTTAAGTTTTGGTGACTTTGAAATCGGCTAAGTACAGAATCATAAATATAGAGGTATTTTAAGTATCAAAGATCAAGATCGATGAGTTACAGAAAGTGAGTTTAGAAGAAGATAGTATGGGGTATGCGTGACCTCCACCTAGGATCGATTTTTTTTTGGTGATGTTTACAGTAAGTTAGAGAGTTTGAAGAGAGACAAACATTAGTAGAAGAGAGATATAGAGCAACTGGACAAAAGCGATGATTCAGGGAGTATGACGCGGACTCCTGGTAATCAAAGTTGGATTATGATTTTTTATAACCTATATTTTGATTATGTAAGAGTTCCGACTATGAATTTGATATTTTCCTTATTAAATGTATTTTGTATTAAGAGCCGACTATGTAATATTTGTATTTGAGAGCCGACTTGGCAAAGAAGAAAGATATATATGTAAGATATTTTTGTTGACTGAAGAAAGGGTTGTGAACAGAATTTTGGATGTGATATGTGAATGAAAGAGAAGAGGATGACAAAGATCATTTAAGAACTATGCCTGGAACTATCTAAGCATTAGAGATGCTTGTTTTGTTCATTACTGAGAATATTTTGTAACATAACTATATTGTAAGAGTTGTATGCTCAGTTGGCCCCTAACAGGGTGTTGTATACCTTTAACAGGGTTGTTATTCTTTTAACAAGGAAATGTACTATCTAATATTTAGGTCCTAATAGGGCTAGGTCTCCTAATAGGGACACTATACTTTAGTGCATGCTTGTGGGTACCATCCCCACCGGGGTTTTCTCTTGGCTAGGGTTTCCTCGATGACAAATAATGGTGTTATGAGTACTATGCTATTTTCTTATGTTCTTTTCATTTCTACAAGTTTATGGATTATTTTCAATTGGTTGAAAAGTTTAATTAAGTGATGTAATAATGATTCACCCCCCTCTCAGTATTACCTAATCCTAACAATTGGTATCATATATTTTTGCCCTTGGAGAGAAATTCTAACAGCTTAAGGGAGATCATAATGGATTTAGATAGTTTGCAAGAAAACTTTGATGCTGCACTTGAAAACCTTGATAAAGCAAAAGAAGAGAATGGAGAATTAATATTCAACATGCAAAGAGCTAAGAAATTTATAAAGAAACTTAGAGACCATCTTGAACTTTCCAGAAGTTAGAGACAAGATCTTATGGTTCAAATAAAATAAGATTAAGACAAAAACAATTCAGATCAGATGAAGCAACTTGAAGAAGAAAATGAAACCTTAAAGATTGAGAATGAAGCCATGACTAAAGAGATTCAATTACAAAAAGATGCTAAGAATAAGATTGAAGAAGCTTTGAATAGTGAAAATACTTTGATAGAACAAATGAAGAATGAGGCTGACAACTACAAGAACAAGTACCTAGAATTTTAGAAATACAAGTAGATCATAAAATATGAACTTGTTGAGGAAAAGAAACACATTGAGAAACTTCACACTAGCAGTGATTTGATAGATGAAAAAAGAGACAGAGAGAAACCTAAAGGTGATATGAGTGGTTTTGGATTCAATGAAGCTGAATGTTCGAAGAAACAAGAAGAAAAATTTGATGCAGAAAAACCTACTATTGAAGAACCTAGAGAGAAGATTACGCCCTTCAATGGTAGTTGCTTTGGTTGTAACAAGTTTGGACACATGAAAAGAGATTGCAAAGGTAATTCCCCTTTTAAGACCTTTTCTGGTTATTGTCTTAATTGTAATGGATATGTGCACAAGAAAGCATAATGTAGGAAACCTAACAAGATAATGGAAGAGAACCTACAGTGAAACCTACATGCTATAAATGTAATAATATTGGACACATTGTGAAGTATTGTAAGCTGCAAGTAAATTAGGAAAGAAGACCTCCTATATGTTACAAATGCAATAATCCATGTCATATAGCGAAGTTTTGCAGGTATAATGGAGAAAGCAATAGAAGAGTACCACCTTCTATGAATACATAGAAGAATGGAAGTGATATTGGTAAGCGTGTTGTAGATTTAAATAATGATTTTGATAGTTGTTTTAAGAAAGAAGAGGATAACTACATTGGTAAGATATGGAAGATCAAAGAGACAAGTGAGACATTGGTTTAGGGAGAGACATTAAATGCTACTGGATCTTCACCTGATGGTAACAAAGAAGAATTAACCTAATTGGCCAATAATGGCCTTAGGGGGAGCATTAGATGAAGATATAAGAATATATCTAGCCCCTAATTTTGTGGATTGAGCTCTAGCAAGCTTAGGTATGATTGTGGCCGACATCATGGAGTATATATTTAAGAGCACAACATTGAACAATTCTTATTGTGTGATCACGAGATTTACAACCGACTGGACACTACTGCGTAAAGTGAACTTTTAATGACTTAACATTGTATAAAGCACTATATGATTATCTATTTTCTTACCATTTGATGAGAAATGACCTAAGGAAATTAGAGATCAGAGAGATTCAATCTATCTTACAATTGCCTTGCATGATTGATTAAAGCGAAAACTCAGAATTCAGCATGTAAGAGGTATTTACATCATCTAGCTATGGATGCACCTATTATTTATGATGTTGTAGATCGAACTAGATATAAATTCAAGAAAGATCCTTTCAAGTCTTGTGAAGAAGACCCTGAAGGAGCATTTTCTAAGACACCATACAAAGTTTTACATGCAGAAGACATTAGGGCATACATTCATTACAAGTATGATATACTAGGTATTGATGAAATTTCTACTAAAATGAAGTATATGAATGACAAAGGCATTATGGGAGATGAATACAAAAATGTTGATCACTTGAGCATTATGAAAATTCTAGACTTATATGAATTTGATGAAGAAGAATGGTTTAAGATATTATTGAGAAGAGTACATGATCATTTTATTTGGATAGGCGAGCAACCTGTGAAGATTTGTAGTGAATTGATTCATGAGATTACTGGATTGGATAATATTGGAATCATTCATGTAGAAGAGAAACATGTTAAGAAGAAATTTGAAACCATAACACACTTGAAATGGGATAGGCAAGCTATGTCAGTAAGAGACACTGTGAAACAAGATGTAAAATTAATTACTATGATACTTGGCTACAAATTCTGCTATAGTAGTAGACCTAATTCAATATCTGCAGGAGTTATCATGATGATACATAAAATGGTAAAAGAGAATACTAAATACAATCTATGCAAAGTGTTAGCACAATAATTTCAGGAGAATGTGAAATTGATAAAGAAAGATAGATCGAAGACCTTCATATTTGGTTTATTATTGATGCATATGTACTTACACATTGAGCACAAATTTCCAGGCATGCACCCTAGTGGTTGGAAAAAAGGGATACCTACTAGTATACAAATTTTAGACAATTATAGAAGATAGAACATCACATGGGTTGATGGTGAGTTGTTTGGTGTGATTAAGATTCTTTCAGAGGTAGATGAAAGGAAGATACAGGGTACTTGAAGACTTAGTTGAGAAATACAAGGATACAGTTTGTTTCATGGTTGAAATTGATTGTGTATGCTTTGAGGTAGTAATACTGAGGAAGAAATGGTGTTATCCTATGAGATATGAGGTAAGTTATGAGGCGTTAACTATGAAAATCAAACATGTCCTAGACTATAAGATAGATACATGCAAGGAGAGATGGGGAACCTATGAGGAAAAATAGCTAAAGTAAGAGAGGAACAGACCATAGGTTTGAGGAAAATAAAAGTAGACAACATTGTGCATGAATGTGATATTAGGGAAGGATTCATAGAGGAAGAGTTGAAGGAAGTTAAGAATAAGTTAGCAGAGCAAACTTCTAGATTGGAAAGTTCTGCTACTGTAGCTCTTACACCTCCTGAAGTAGTGATGATAGACATTCCACCTCCTATGGTTATTAATGTAACCTCCCCTCCACCATAGCATACCTTGCAGGTAGAAAATATTATTCCTAGAGCGAGTAACAGATCCAACAGACAGATTTCACCACCTAAAGAACAAAACACTGTGAGAGAAGAGAAGAAACCTGAAAGTGAAAAAAATATATGGAAACCTGACTTTAAGATGATTGAGAAGAGAGCTATTGAGCAAGGGAAGTTAGTTTCTATTAACAAATACTATGACAGGTATGAGGAAACTGATAAAATTTGGATTGAGGATGTTGTAGTTAATCGTTTACTTGTTTTCAAGAAGAATCTATTGGAGATAAAGGGCAGTAAACTTGAAGAGTTAAATGGTAGATTGGAGACCAGAAAACATCTAGAACAGATTGAGGATGAAACTATCAAAAATAAAGAAATTGATAATATGTTGCCTGTAGTTTCTATGCAAGAAAGAGACAGAATATTTAAAGAACTGAAACCTTTATTGAGAACTAAGACCAGACTAGTAAAGATTATGGCTAGAAAATATGATAAAGTTGATGACATGTAACTGATTGAATGTTTGAAGATGTTAAGTTGATCACCAAAATGTAGAAAGATAATGCAAGACATTAAATCAGTTAATGGATTATATTGTCATTGATGTCAACTTGATATAATCTGATCGGTTATATTCAAAGTGTTAAAGACTTCAAAATCTCAGAGAGATAAAAGATTATGATTTTTAGTAATGCATAAATGACAAGCATTCACTAAGTGACTTAAAAAAATTGATGAATAGTGGAACCCGATGGACAAAGATCACCGAAAGTTAAGTCACAGTGATGCCCGAGCAAAGAACTCAACGAGCATTACCGACAAGCAGAATCACAAGCATACCTTATGGAAAGAATTATAGTGTAATCTCAAAGGATAGATAACCCTGACGGAGAAGCTTGAGGTGAACTGAAGTGTTGAGTGAAGCTAACAAGAGTTAAAACACTGAAGTTAACTAGAGTTCAGAAATGAAAAAATATCTAGCTGGCAGAGCTAAATATAGACTTAACTGGTAGTTATCATTGTTTTCATCGACAAGATAAAGCCAGAAATAAGTAAAGGATTTAAAGTTATTTTGTCTAGTTGGAAAGAAGATTTATATGAGATAAAACAAGAGTTATGCTTTAAAATAGATTGGAGAGAATTGTGGATCATGCCAAGATCAAGAAAATTGATAACCTAGAAACAGTGATATCATAAGAGACAACTTAATTCATTACGAATTAAGAAAGGGGAGTGAATAGAAAAGAGGATGCTAAAGAGAAACTGATGAAGAACAACTTCATGCAGTACTGATCAATCAAGATGAGGAAAGAGCTAGAGATTTCTATGGACACTGAGCAATAGAGGAACACAACATCACTGAGTAGAAAGTAGAGCAAAGTTATTGAAAAGATATATTGATTAGAAAGAGATTACAATAGATCTAAAAATCTACAAGTCTAAGTTGTATGTATGAACAAATCATTTACTGTTTTAGTTTAACCATTGATTTAGAAAGTTTCTTAACTGAGTAGGATTTAAAAATTCTTTCTACATTGAGATACATCCCAAGGAGTATCAAAAAGTTTAATCATGAAGATAGCATGAGATGCCAGATACCATTTGACAAACTACACTAGGTTTGGTCATAGAAGGTAGCAGAGATGCCCGATATCAAGTGACAGACTATTCTACTAAATCCTCTAACAAGGGCACACCTAACAGTGTATTTGTAACCTTTAACAGGGTTGGATCTTCACCGAGCTCACTTTAGAAGAGTGGAAATTTTGGGTTACCGGTCCTAAGTGGGTTTTCCCTTAACAGGGTTTCCACGTTAAAAATACATGTGTCAATTTGTTTATGAGTCATTACTTTAGTGTTTTTCATTACACATAACTAATCTGGATTGAATGGTATACTCTAAGTAATTTACAGTTTTTTAGTAAATGAAAGATTGCTATTTGATAAACTAGAAGAATAAGGTTTAACAGAGCATTCCGAGCAGTAGTAATTTGATAAGTATATTTGAAGGCATTCATCTTATAGGAATGAAGATAACTAGAGGCTTAATATTGTGGCACTAAGTTTTTGGGCTGGTTAATTTGAATATTTTTGAGGCCACTGATTCACCCCCCCACTCAATTATTACTAACAATTGGTACTAGAGCTTGTGTGCTTAGAAAGGGAGTTTAATAGCTCAATAAAAAGATCACAAGATGAACAGATGAGATGTGCCCAATTTGAATAAAGACAACTTTGCATTATGGAAAAGAATAATAAGACTCCAATTATCAGATATTGGTAATGATGTTACTCATGTTAGTAATAAATGAGAGGGGGGGTGAATCAGTGGCCTCAAAAATTAATCCTTAAATCAACCCTTAAAACTTATAATCACTAATTATGTCTCAAGTTATCTTTTGTCCTACAAGATGTATGCCTTGAAATACTTTAATCAATTTTTTACTTGTTAGATTTCTTTGTTAATCTCTCTTTTGTATGATTACCAATAAGCAGTTAACTATTTCTTAAAACACAGTAAATATGCAGAGTATACCGATCAATCTAGAAATGCATATGTGAAATGTAAACAGTAAAGTAATAAACCATAAACACATAACACATGGATTTTAACATGGAAAACCTGTTAAGGGAAAAAACCACTGGGACCGGTACCCCAAATTTTCACTCTTCTAAAGTGAGCTCTGTTAGAAGCCAACCCTGTTAAAGGTTACAAACACACTATTAGGTGTGACCTTGTTAGAGGATTTAGAAATAGTTTGTCAACTAGTATCTAGAATCTAATGCTACCATCCTTGATCAAACTCTCTTGGCCTATCAATAGGTATCAGGCATATCCAATGCTACTTTTGTGATCAAAATTTTTGATACTCCTTGGGATGTATCTCAATTGTAAAAGACTTTGAAGTACTGCTTGGTTAAGAGGCTTTATGCTTCAATGGTTAAACTAAAACACTAATGATCTATTCATACATACAACTCAATTGCAGATTTTTAGATCTATTGTAATTCCATTACCTCTTTGATCAGTATAATCACTTATACCTTTGCTCCACACTGTTCTTCTCTGTGATGCTATCTCACTGTTGGTCGGTATCTGCAAAATCTAGCTCTTTCCTTAGCTTGTTGATCAGGACTGAATGAAGACTTTCTTCTCCTTCAGATCTTCTTTAGCATCTTTCCTCTTCTCTTTTTCTCCTCACCTAATCCCCCATTCATAATGAATTGGGTTTGTCTCTATATAGACATGATTTCCCCTTTTCTTGGCTTTCTTGATTCTTGGCGTGTTCCACCATTCTCACTATTAGATTTAAAGAAAAATCCTAATTTATCTTAAAGAGATCTTCTTTCCAACTAGAAAAATCAGCTTTAAATCAATTACTTATCTTCAGCTTTATCTGGATGATTAAAACAATGACAAGTATCTGTTAATTCTATCTTTATCTTCTTGATAGCTAAGCATTTTGTCATTTTCTAAACTCTCTGTTCTGTTGGTCAACACTTCAATTAATCATCGGTGATAACTGACTATTCCGTCGGTGTGACTTCAGTTGTCATCAGGATCTTTGTCCTTGTCTTCTTCGTCAGGTTACACTATTCTTTTCTCATCGCTCAACACTGTAACTCTTCTCATTGGTAATGCTATGCATTTAGCTTGTCAGGTAACACTGTGACTTTTCTCTTTTACTTTGACCGTCAGTGTGCACTCCGTTGGTGCATGTAGTCACTTAGTGAATACTTGACTTGTATGCATTATTGATAGAATAGCCTTGATTCATCGGTTCTTTGAAGTCTTTGGTAGTATTTCCATGACCATACAGATTATATCAAGTTGACATCAATGACAATACAATACATTAACTGATTTAATTCCTTGTATGATCATCAACTTAATATCTTCAAACATTCAATCAGTTACATGTCACCAATCTCTCCCTTTTAGATTGATGGCAACATACTACATTATCATACTATACTATTACTAATACAATATGAAATATATAGTTTCATCAAGATTTCCTATTGTAACTAATACAAATGTCTGACTTTCAGTAAGCTCAAATAGCTTTGATTTGATTCTTGCAGCTTTCTTTCTGTCTTTAATCCCTTCATTGGATAGATGTAGAATCTTTCCTTCTCTGATGTGATGTATTCTCCTTTTGTGCTAAACTCTCTTCCTTTGATTGTTCTCCTTTCTTGTGATGTCTTTTTCAGTAATTCTCTTCCTTTGTGTGTACTCTCCCTTTCTAGTTACATTCTCTCCCTTTGGATACTTCAATGGATATGATCTCTTCCTGAGATGATAATGGATAAAATCTCTCCCTTTGACAACAATGCCAAACAAACATCTTTGCAAACATAGATTTTGCAAAAAAAGTATTTGATAGCAATGTCAAATGGATCCTTGGTATCCATAATATATTCCTTGAATTTCCCAATCCATCGGTAATAACTCTAGAGCTTGGAGTAGATAAATACCTTACTGTGTATAGATGTATCATTGAAGTCTATCTCTCTTCTTATCAACATGAATGATATTATGATAATATGCAGGCTGATGCAACCTTCTAGTCAACTTACTGACCAGTAGACAAGGGTATGACCCCTAGTCTCTTTCTCAAGTATTCAAATCCATCCTTGGGCAGTGGCTTGGTGAAGATATCGGCTAATTGTTCATTTGATTGCACATACTCAAGTATCACCTCCTTTGCTTGAACTTGTTCTCTCAAATAATGATACTTGATGGAAATATGCTTTGTTTTATCATGCATGACTGGATTCTTGGAAATGTTTATTGCACTTTTATTATCACAATAGATAATTACTGGTTCTAAAATTTTCATATGCATACCTTCCAGTAACTATTTGATCCATGCAATATTTGAGTAGTTTGTAGAGATAGCAACATACTCTGCCTCTACAGTAGATTGAGAGATGCATCCTTGCTTCTTGCTGATCCATGTGACAAGTTTGTCACCCATAAATAATTCTCCTCCAGTTGTGCTCTTCTGGTCATCAATATTTCCAGCCCAATCAGCATCGGTAAAGACCTTAAGTTCAAATTTTCCTTCTCTTTTGTATCATAAGCCATATTTCTCAGTATTCTTCATATTTCTTAGGATTCTTTTCACAATAGTCACATGTGATTCTTTGGGATTAGCATAAAATCTAGCAACTATTCCTACTGCATGTGCAATATCTGGTCTAGTATGTAGAACATAAATGAGTTTTCCAATCATTGATCTGTACAAAGTCTGATTTACCTCTGATGACTTGTCTTTCTTTGTCAGCTTACATCTAGTTTCCATTAGTGTTTCAACTGGTTTGGATTCTTCTATTTTGAATATTTTTAGTACTTCTTTGATGTACTTGGATTATGTAATGAAAATACCTTCATCTTGTTGCGTGATCTACAGACCAAGAAAGAACTTGATCTCTCCAAATATAGACATCTCAAAATATTTTCTCATTTCATTTGCAAATGATTTGCATAGCATATCATTGCCTCCAAATATGTTGTCATCAAAAAATATCTCAATAATCAAAATGTTAGCATCAGTATCTTCCTTGAAATAAAGATTACCATTTTCACTAGTCCTTACGAATCCAATACTTATAAGATAGGAATGAAGTCTTTCATACCAGGCTTGGGGTGCTTGTTTCAATCCATATAGGGGCTTTGTGAAGTCTACATACCATGTCCCTCTTATCTAGATCAACAAACCCTTCTGGTTGTTCAATGTATACCTCTTCTTCAATTATTCCATTTAGGAATGTAGACTTGACGTCCATTTGATATACCTTACATGTAGCATAAGCAAGTAATATTCACACTCCTTCTAGCCTAGCAATGGTTGAAAATGTCTCTCCATAGTCAATTCCTTCTTTTTGTGCATACCTCTTGCATATGAATCTTGCTTTATTTCTGGTGACTTCTCCATTCTCATTCAACTTATTTCTAGATATCCATTTTGTACTAATGAGATTCTTATCATCTGGTCTCAGTACAAGTGTCCATGTCTTTTTTTTCTCTATCTTCTCAATCTCTTAATTCATAACACTTATCCATTCATCATTATCTAGTGCAGCATTGATAGATTTGGGCTCATAATAAAAAATAATACATCTTGTATTTAGAGACTTACTTCTGGTTCTCATACCAGCTTTCTTGTCTCCAATGATCTCATTCTATGGATGGTTCCTTCTGACATATCTTGCAAGTACAGGTTCATCTCTTTGTCTATTATCTTGATCATCATTTTGTTCATCATTCTATTCTCCATCACTTTGTGCATCATCTTGAGAAATATTCTGATCATCGGTATTTGCAGCCTGATGCTTGGGTGCAATGATCTATTGCTTGGGAGCTCTACATTTTTGGTCGAGTAGAGTGTCAGGTTCCTCATTGTAAGTAAACCTATTGTAGTCCTCTGGTTCTTTAGTTCTTTCCTTTTCATTCTTCTCTAAAAGTTCATCTATCTTTACATTTGCACTTTCAACAATTTTGTTAGAGGCTTTTTTTAGACATTTAAAAGCCTTTCTCTTGGTAGAATACCCTAGAAAGATTCCTTCATCACTCTTGGAGTCAATTTTTCCATTTCTATCATCTTTTAAGATATAACGCTGACTGCCAAAAATTTTGAAGTAACTTACATTGGGTGTGTATTCATACCAAAGCTCATAAGGTGTCTTCTTGGTGTCTTTCTTTAATTGTACTTTGTTCAATGTGTAAAAAGTAGTACTGTTAGCTTCCCTCTAGAAGATTTGGGTGATCCCTTTCTCTATAATCAATGTCCTTGCACAATCAACTATGGATCGGTTCCTTCTTTCAGCAATTCCATTTTTTTGTGGTGTTCTCAGTGCAGATACATGTCTTTTGATTCTATGCTCATTACAAAAGTTAGTGAATTCATCTAAAATAAATTTCCCTCCTCTATCTAACCTTAAGAATTATAACTCCTTACCACTTTGTTTCTCAACCATAGCCTTATACCATTTAAACATCTTAATGCTTTAGATTTATCTTTTAGAAACATGACTATCTTCATTCTAGAGTAATCATCAACAAAGAGAATAAAATATCTATCTCCATAATAAGTCTTTGTCCTCATAGGTCCACATAAATTAGTATGGACTAATTTTAGAATGACATCAGATGTATGGGTTTTGCTTTTAAAACTAGACTTTGTCATTTTAGCTTTTTGAAAATTCTTACACATGATGTTGTTGGGCTTGGTCATCGTCAGTAAGCCTCTGACATTTCTCTTTTTGCTAATATTTATCATGTTGTCAAAGTTCACATGACACAATATTTTGTGCCACAACCATATGTCTTCGTTTGTAGCAATCAAACAAGTGGTGTCAGTATCATTCAGATAGAATA
>MU223563.1:3061416-3071642 GCA_018584345.1 Thuja plicata | reverse complement strand
TGTAGCAATCAAACAAGTGGTGTCAGTATCATTCAGATAGAATAAGTTACCTTTTGTCTTCTCACTGGTACCAATCAGATTTCTTGATTTATTGAAGATCTTTGCCTTCTTATTTTCAAATGCTACTCTGTGACCTAAATTATTCAACTGAGAAACAATCAATAGATTATAATTCAATCCATTTACCCAATAAACATTTTCACATTTTATTTGGTTATTCAACATTATGGTTCCTCTACCTTTAATTGGACAAGGTGTGTCATTACCCATTCTTACTGAACCACCTTTATAGTACTCAAAAGTCTCAAAATGTTGCTTATCACCAATCATATGGTGAGTGAAACCACTATCTATGATCCAAAAATCATTTTTACTAACTTTAGATATGAGTGCAGTTTCTACATATCTTTCTTCATCATCTGAATCATCTTTTACTGCCACAAACACCATCTTGATGTCTTCATCAGATTCAGTGTCAGTATCATCATCTTTGCATTTTTCTAGGTAACTGGCCTTCTTTCTTTTGTCCTTGTAGTCTTGGGTATCTCTTCTTTCTGATTGTCGGTAGCTTCCGTAATCACCTTTGTCAGACTTCTTTTCAAATGATCTGTCATTACTTCTATCATCTTTTCTTCTATTAGTACATCTTGTAGCAAAGTTTTCAATCTCTTTACAATTAAAAAAAAAAATTGGTAATTTACCTTTGTATTTACCTTTGCCTCTCTGCATTATTCTAGCCATAAGTGCTTTAATTTCATCAAGATCAGCTTCTTCACTTTTACTATCACTATCTTTTCTCATAGTGTTTAAAGACTTGATTTACTTATTCTCATAGAAGTTTTGAATGCAGACTCTATGTTTGGTAAGACACTATTATCAAATTTATTCATCTCAAATGAAATCAATCTTCCAATCAAACTGTCTAGAGTAACATTTCTATTTTCTATTGCTCTCATTTTTTGAATGGCAGATGCTCTAATAGCATAAGTAGGCAGTGAGATTCTTAGAATTTTACTTACCATTGTATCTTCTTCTAGTACACCTCCAAATCCTCAGATAGAATTGAATACCTCTTTGATTCTTGTGCTATACTGAGTGATGTTTTCACCTTCTTTCATTTTGAGATCATCAAAATTTTCTCTAAGGATTTCTGCCTTGGCTCTCAAAACATTTTTGTCACCACCATGTACAAGCATCAATTTGGCCCACATCTTCTTTGCATTCTTGCAAGTTTTGACATCTTCAAATTCAGCATTAGAGAGTGAGGAAGAAAGCTCTATCATCATGCAGTTGTTCTCATGCTTCTCTCTCAATTGCTCAACTATTGGTACTCCTATGGGAAACACATATTCAACATCTAAGTATTGAGTAACATCATTACCAATACCTTATAAGTGGAGTCTTATCCTGCTCTGCCATGAAACAAAATTATATTTGTTCAACTTGGGCACATCTTGTGATCTTTATCTTAGGTCTTGAAACCTTCCTTCTAAGAACACAAGCTTTGATACCAATTGTTAGTAATAACTGAGAGGGGGGGGGGGGGTGAATCAGTGGCCTCAAAAATTAATCCTTAAATCAACCCTTAAAACTTATATTGACTAATTATGTCTCAAGTTATCTTCTATTCTACAAGATGTATGCCTTGAAATACTTTAATCAATTTTCTACTTGTCAGATTGCTTTGTTAATCTCACTTCTGTATGATTACTGATAAGAAGTTAACTATTTACAGAAACACAGTAAATATGCAGAGTATACCGATCAATCCAAAAATACATATGTGGAATGTAAACCAATAAATTAATAAACCATAAACACATAACACATATATTTTAATGTGGAAACCATGTTAATGGAAAAAACCACTGGGATCGATACCTAAAATTTTCACTCTTTTGAAGTGAGCTCTGTTAGGATCCAACTTTGTTAAAGGTTACAAACACATTGTTAGGTGTGACTTTGTTAGAGGATTTAGAAATAGTTTGTCAACTAGTATCTGGCATCTAATGCTACCATCCTTTATCAAACTCTCTTGGCCTATCAATAGGTATCGGGCATATCCAATGCTACTTTTGTGATCAAACTTTTTGATACTCCTTGGGATGTATCTCAATTGTAAAAGAATTTTAAGTCCTACTTGGTTAAGAGGCTTTATGCTTCAATGGTTAAACTAAAACACTCATGATATGTTCATATATACAACTCAATTGCATATTTTTAGATCTATTGTAAGTCCATTACCTCTTTGATCAATATAATCACTTATACCTTTTCTCCACACTGTTCTGCTCTGTGATGCTATTTCACTGTTCGTCGGTGTCTACATAATCTAGCTCTTTCCTCATCTTGTTGATCAGGACTGAATGAAGAATTTCTTCTCCTTTAGATTTTCCTTAGGATCTTTCCTCTTCTCTTTTTCTCCTCACCTAATCCCCCTTTTGCAATGAACTGGGTTTGTCTCTATATAGACATGATTTCCCCTTTTCTTGGCTTTCTTGATTCTTGGTGTGTTCCACAATTCTCGCTAACAGATTTAAAGAAAACTCCTGATTTATCTTAAAGAGATCTTCTTTCCAACTGGACAAATTAGCTTTAAATCAATTACTTATCTCCAGCTTTATCTGGATGATTAAAACAATGATAAGTATCCGTTAATTCTATCTTTAGCTTCTTGACAGCTAAGAATTTTGTCATTTTATGAAATCTCTTTTCTATCAGTCAACACTTCAGTTAGTCATCGGTGATAACTGACTATTTCCTCAGTGTGACTTCAGTTGTCATCAGGATCTTAAATCCTTGTCCTTTCTGTTGGGTTACACTGTTCTTTTCTTGTTGGTCAACACTGTAACTCTGCTCGTCGGTAATGCTGTGCATTTAGCTCATTGGCTAACACTGTGATTCTACTCTTTTACTCTGAATGTCAGTGTGCACTCCATTAGTGTATGCAGTCACTTAGTGAATACTTGAATTGTATTCATTACTAATAGCATATCCTTGATTCATCGATTCTTTGAAGTCTTTGGTAGTATTTCCATGACCATACAGACTATATCAATTTGACATCAATGAAAATTCAATACATTAACTGATTTAATTCTTTGTATGATCATCAACTTAATATCTTCAAACATTCAATCAGTTACATGTCATCAACTCAACACATTGATACTGAATATGTGTTGCCTACATGACCTCACACTCTTAAGCATTAAGAGAAAAGCATGAGCATAATTGCATGATGATGTAACTTGCCTCATCACTCTCCGATGCTGAGTTTGAAGATGTCAAAACCTGCACCTTTGCTAAGAAAATGTGGGATAAGTTGAAGCCAGTACATGGAGGAGATTCTAATGTACTAAGAGCCAAGAAAGAAAGCCTAAGAGGGAGGTTTTATGACCTAAGGATGAAAAAAGGAGAAAATATCACTCAGATAGCTACAAAATCAAAGAGGTAGTCAATGCTATCTGAGAAGTTGGAGGTGTACTTGAAGAGGAGATAGTGGTAAGTAAAATCTTAAGAACCTTACTACCTATATATGCTATTAGAGTTTCTTCTATACAAGAAATGAGAGCAGTTGCAAACAATATAGTTACTCTAGGTTGTCTGATTGGTAGACTAATTTCATTTGAGATGAATAACTTTTATAATAGTGTCTTACCATCTATAGAGTCTGCATTCAAATCTTCTTTGGAAATAAGAAAATCAAGTAATAGTCACTCTGTTAGAAATGATAGTGAAAATGACAATGATGATCAAGATCTTGATGAGATTGAAGCACTAATGGAAAGAAGACTGCAGAGAGGCAAATGTAGATACAAAGGTAAATTACCACTTGTATATTTTAATTGTAAAGAGGTTGGACACTTTTCTTCAAAATGTCCTACCAGAAGAAAAGATGATAGAAGTAATGACAGATCCTATGAGAAGAAGTTTGATAGAGGTGATAATAGAGATTACCAAAGAAACCAACAATGTGATAAAATAGATACCCAATACTATAAGGACAAAGCAAAGAAAGCTTGTTACCTAGCTGAAAATAGAGCTGATGACACTGACACCGAGTCTGAAGAAGAAATTGAGATGGTATTTTTAGCCATGAAGGATGACTCAGACAAAGAAGAAGAAAGGTATGGAAATACACACATATCTAAGGTTAGTAAGAATGATGTCTGGATCATAGATAGTGGTTGCACTCACCACATGACCGGTGATAAGAAAAAGTTTGAAACTTTTGAATACTATAATGGTGGTTTAGTAAGAATGGGTAATGATACACCTTGTCTAGTTGAAGGTAAAGGAACCATAATGTTAAATAACCTGATCAAATGTGAAAATTCTTACTGGGTAAAAGGACTGAATTATAATCTGTTAAGTGTTTTAAAACTGAACAATACAGGTCACAGAGTAGAATTTGAAAATAAGAAGGAAAAGATCTTCAATGAATCAGGAAGGTTGATTGGAATTGGTGAACAAACAAAAGGTAACCTTTTCTATCTTGATGACATTAAAACCACTTGTTTGATGACTATAAATGAAGACATATGGCTGTGGCACAAAAGGTTGCATCTTGTGAACTTTGACAACATGATAAAGATAAGCAATAAAAGAAAAGTCAGAGGCTTATCAAGCATGACTAAGCTTGAGCATATCATGTTCAAGAATTGTCAAAAAGGTAAGATGAAAAAGTCTAGTTTCAATAGTAAAGACAATACATCTAATGCAATTCTAGAATTAGTCCATACTGACCTATGTGGACCCATGAGGAAAAAGAGTTACTACGGAGATAGGTATTTTATTCTCTTTGTTGATGATTATTATAGAATGATGATAGTTATGTTTTTAAAAGAAAAATTGGAAGAATTCAAGATGTTTAAATGGTATAAGGCTATGGTAGAAAAACAAAGTGATAAGAAATTGAAATGCTTAAGGTTAGATAGAGGAGGGGAATTTACTTCAAATGAATTCACTAACTAGTGCAATGAGCATGGAATTAAAATACATGTTTCTGCACCAAGAACACCACAAAAAAATAGAATTGATGAGAGGAGAAATAGATCAATTGTTGACTATGCAAGAGCATTTATGATTGAGAAAAGCATCACTTGAAATTTTTGGAGGGAAGCTTTCAGTACTGCCGTATACACATTAAATAGAGTACAATTGAAAGACACAAAGAAGACACCCTATGAGCTTTGGTATGGTCATACACCCAATGTAAGTTACTTCAGAATCTTTGGTAGTCAATTTTATATTTTGAAGGATGATAGAAATGGAAAACTTGACTCCAAAAGTGAACAAGGTATCTGTAATACCCACCTCTTAGTTTTCTTTTCAGTTTTCAGACACCGAACTCTTTTAGGCATTTTTATGTATGAGTGGTTATTTGAGTTGATCTTGAGGATATTTATGTATTTCATATCATTATGTTATTGATCTATTTCTTGTTATGTTATATATCCTGCTTGCATATGATCTATGGTTACTTTATGATGATTATGTATATGTTAGGATTTCATTTTGATTATGGTTTTCTAACAATATTGACCCTAGATTTATATGCACATGGATCATTGTATGTTTTGCATTATTGTTTGACGTGCTTGTTATGGTATGGTACAGAGTCATAGTTACTTGTTTTGGTGAGATCCACATGATAACCTAGTCTCAACCATTGTTTTCTATATTATATATGCATAAATGTTCATCTTTGTGATGACAGGTTTGCAGGTACCAGGCTACATCTTCCCTGAATTGGCAGGAGTGAGTGTGTCCTATCGCAATAACCTCAATGGTAAGAGAGGGGAGATAGTTTTCAGGTCCAAATCTTACCCTAAACCTAATTGTCCTAAGTATGGGATGAGTATCAGTATGACTACCCTACCCGAATTCGTCTAGTTGACGTGAATTCATGGACCCTATCCTTGTGTGTGTTTGAGTTGATTTTGTTGATTTCAGTTGAATGCATTGATATTGTGTGATTTATTTAATTTAATATTATTGGGATTAATTATTAAATATAGGGTATTTAATTAATTGAAAATTAAATTAAATACCTATGTTTAATTAAAAATTTAATTAAAGTGCAATTATTGAATATTAATATTTAATTGATTATTTAATTGAAAATTATAGTAAATATGCTTTTATGCTTGATTAAATAATTAAATATTAAGTGTATAGTCAAAAAATGGAAGCACTTCCATTATAGACATGTTTAGCCTTCCAAGTAAGTGGTTTGGGGTCATGAAAAGTGCCTTGAATGGGTTCTTGATCTTGATATGGCTTCCCCCTATTCTGTCCCTCTTTCCACTCCTGTTTAGCCTGATTTCTGCATTCTGAACTACAGACTAGTGATTCTAGGCTTTAGGGTCAGGGTCAACCTATTAGGTCTATGTCGACCTTAACCATAAACTAGGTCAGGGTCAACCTCAACCCTGACCTACATCAAGGTTGACCTCGACCCTGACCCAGGGTTCAGATCCCGGGGTCTCACAGTTTTTGGAGGTCGGCCTTTGCAAAAAGTATTTCTCACTTCTGGGTCAGCTGTTTCAGGTTCTGAAGCATTGATTCCTAAATTATATTTAATATAGGTCCTCTCCTAGGGGTAAAGGATTTAATAGAAATTTAATCCTCCTATGTAGGCCTCCTTAGAAGATTGTGCCCTAAATTCATATAAAAGGGAGCCTTCTCCTCTCATTTTTTCTAACCATGAAGAAGCATTACGAACGATAACTATCATCAAGCAAACTATCTTCAAGGGTGATTAAAGTAAGATAAGGAGAAATATTTAAAAGCAAGCATTCATCCATTCAAGTATCCATTTTCATGAAGTAGATCCATTGGAGGCCATTGAAGGATTTAGGCTACATAGTGCCCTTTTGGTGATCTCTCCATCCACCTTCTTCCAAGCCTATTCCAAATTCAAGAACCCATTCAAGACTTGGTGTTAGAGATCTACAAAGAAAGAGATTGAAGACATCCTACCTTTCTACATTCCACATTTTGAGGCATACTTGTGGATTCAAGGATTCGAATCCGCCACAAGGACTTTTTCAAGCAAGGTGAATTTATGCATTTACTTTGTCCATTTCTGTAATTTCAATTAAATATATTTGAGGTTGATTCCAAAACCAGGGTTTGACCAAGGAAAACCCCTCCCCCACAATAAAAAATCCCCTTTTTTTTGCAGGTACAGGCTCAAAATAGTTGATTTGAGACTAGATCTGGATACCCTTTTCAGCTTTCTTTCGGACGGAGCAAACAAATTTTCTGTCGGACCTGTGCAGGTCAGGGTTGACATTTGTGGGTCAAGGTCAACCTTTTTCATAAGATGACATCAGAATGTAAAAAGTTTTCTAGGTTTTGTTCATCTCTGCATTCTAGTTCGGGATCAACTGTCATTATTTCCAAAAATAATCTACAGACATTAGAAAACAACATTCTTTTATCTGCAATATTTCAAGGTTAGTGCATTTCTCCCATTTCTTCAATTATTATCATATATCATTTCTATACATATAATTAACATAATTTAAGGTATCTCTCTTATTATTCTCCTTTCCAAATAGTTGATTCATTTGTGCATTAGCCCTTCCTTGGGGTTGATCAACTTGGATCTCTTATTTGTGCATTTGAAAATAAAAGAGTAACATCTTATCTTCTCCCTAATCACAATTACAATATACAATCAATACAATTCAATATAAATTAAATTAAAGGAAATCAACATACTCTAAACAACAATTAACAATGAAACCCCCTTCACAACATGATTTTCATCCTTTACATTTTGGTGAACCCGCGATAGACAACTCTTTCTTTTTGGTGCTAGATTTACATTGTTTATGCTAGATCTTGCATTTTCTTTCAAATTTCATTTAAATTCAATAGATCAAAATTTGGTGTTAGTTCATTTGCATTATATTGGTGTATATGAGCTTTACCACATCTAGTCCTACTTATAGTATTCTGGTTAGAAGAAGTCGTAGACTTATGGGTTCCTTTGATCTTGAGTCTTCCTCTCCTTTCCTTCGGATCCTGGATGACAATTTGATAGCTCATGATTCCAATCCTTCCATGGAACATAACTCTTCTGACTCATCTCATGATGAAGATGACGCTTTAAGGGTTCCTCCTGAACAAGTGCAAAACCTTTCAACTGAACTTGATAAAATGGGAAATTGGCTTATCCAAGAAAACCATAATCAAGATTCTATCCAAGCTATAGAGGCTCTTAAGAAAGTTCTCCATGATAATGATCAAGGTATTAATTTCTTGCATAGTATTACTCATCTTGTGAATTTTAATGTTAAACCTTTAGCTCAAGAAACTCAAGAGTTAGGGGTCACACCTATTGTCACTAGTGTAGGACCTTCTTCTATTCCTCTACCTAGTATTCCTAATTACAATCCTCCTTTGATGACAACTTATCTCCCATGTGCACCTATTCCTATGAGTGCTCCATCGGTATCATTACCTACCTCACAACCTTCATATCATAGTGTGCCTTTTACTTATACTAATCCTCTTCTAGCTGTGGTTCCTAATGTTCCACCGATTGTGTCTTCTATTCCTATTGCTTCTTACACTTTTCCTAGTGTTCCTAATATTGCTATGCCACCTGTTTCCTCTAATGATTCTACAATTATTAGTTTGGCTCAAACTATGTCATCTTTACAACAACAACTTGCATCTTTAACTCAACCTAAATTTAGCATTCCTACATGTGATATGGGTAGTCCTTTATCCCTAGACATCATATGTGCTACTGTCCCTCAGCAAGCTGATATGCCTCATCTTGAGAATTACAATGGTAAAGGTGATCTGTTACTCATGTTAAAACATTTCAAATCCCTTGTAGTGATTATGCTCATGACCATAGGATTTTAGCTAAATTGTTTGCTAGAACCTTTCGAGATAAGACTTTACAATGGTATTGTTCCTTACCTCCCTATTCCATTGATTCTTTCCATAAACTTGCTAATTCCTACATTCAACAATTTCAAAATAACATTGGACCACAAGTGTCATTATCTGATTTAATGCATTGTAAACAAAACACTAAGGAAAAATTGACTGATTCTATTGGTAGATTTAAGCATTTGTATGCTCAGATTTCTTATCCTGTTCCTGATATTGATATCCAACATATGTTTATTTCAAATTTACAAAAAGATATTAGGGATAAAATTTTGCTTACTAAATTTACCTCCTTTCAACAATTGTGTGCAACACTTCACCATTATCAATTATAAGTGAGTCAATTTGAGAGCAACACTCCAATGGCTCATGTTCCAGTTGATAAGGGTGACAATGCTCCTAATCCTAATAAGTTTCAAAAACCTAACAAATATGTCAAGATTAATAAACAGACAAATGCGGTTGCTGATCAAGTTGCAACTACATCTAATAGTGCTCCTACATCCACTGCTTTCCATATGAATCGTACGTTTACTCCTCTCTCTAAAAATTTGCATTCTATAATGAGTAGATTGTTAAGTGCTAGTATGATTACTTTGCCTCCTATTCGATCTCTTCTTCTTACCACGATAGTTTTAAAATCCTTTGATTCTAAAGATTTCTGCCAATACCATCGCCAAAATGGCTATGACACTGAAAAATGTTACTCTCTAAAGCATAAGATTCAAGACTTAATTGATTCTAAAGCTTTGTCTATTGATAATTTTGATGGTAATGAGAATAAATCTATTTCTCCTCCTAATCAAAACCTTCAATTCTATACCAATCCTTTACCTACACATGATACTAATACTATAGCTCAACCATCTTCAGTAGACATTGTTTTTGATTCA
Organism: Thuja plicata; assembly: GCA_018584345.1. NCBI lineage: Eukaryota > Viridiplantae > Streptophyta > Pinopsida > Cupressales > Cupressaceae > Thuja > Thuja plicata. The sequence continues at coordinate 3,061,827 of MU223563.1, read as the reverse complement.
AAGATGGATGATCTTAATAACATTGTTAATCATGTGGAGAGTGTTGCACCATCTCAACTTATTGTTCAAGATCCTTCACCTCCACTTCAACTTCCAATTCCACCTAAAATTCAAAAACAAACTAAGGATAAGCGACTTAGGGAGCTTTTAATTACCTTTGATGATTCTGAAACAATTAAGGCTCCCGATGGTCCCCTTTATATTTATGTTAGGATTGCTAAGATACCTACTCATGGTTTTCTAGTTGATCCCACATTTTTAATAAATGTCATTACTGAAGAAACTCTTTTTATGAAAGGCTTACAATGTGATTTTTATGACTCATCTGATGCATGGATCCAAACTTGTAATGGCTTTCTTTATCCTGCACTTGGTTCTATTAACTTACCGGTCAAACTTTGTGGTAAGGTT
>MU223563.1:3028397-3041976 GCA_018584345.1 Thuja plicata | reverse complement strand
TAAATTCAATTCCTCCCATTTAATTAAATAAAATTCTTCTAATTTATTTAATTGAAAGAAAACCTCTCTTTTAATTAAATAAATAAAAATCCCCACTTAAAGTACTTTATTTGTTGAAAAAGGAAATTAATTAAGTAAAAAATTAAATAAAAATCCCTTTTTCATCACATCCTCCTAAGTGGTGGGTTTTTGTCTGTTAATCATAGCCTTTGATTTTTGCCTCTTAATCTCAATCGTTCACTTTCCTTTAAAAGGAGACCTTTCCTTCTCATTTGGAGAGCATTTTTTTTATAGTATTGTTATGCTGCAGGTTTGGAGAGCAATTTTGGAGGAGCATTTGAGCACTTTGGCTTGGATATTGCAACTTCTCTCTTCTTGTCTCATTCTTCTTGCATTCATGGCTCCTCATGTAGATTAGATTCATGTTTATTTTCATAGATTAATCTTGCATTTGTATTTCCTTTTGTAGATTTAGCCATGCATTGTTATCATTTAGATTAATTTCCTTTTATGCATTGCATTCATATAGAGTAGATCTCATTTTCATGCATTTGAATCTCTCATTTCATGGTGTACTTTCATAGGCACTACCTAGGTCAATCTGAGGGCCTCCATTTTACACCTTTACACTCCATGACTAGAGAGCTATGGATTGATATTTGAGGCCTCATTCTTGAGAAACCTTGGATGGAATGATTTATAGAAGTGTGTCAACATTTATGCACCCACTATATAATATTCAGCTCCTAACAGGGCTAGGTCTCCTAATAGGGACACTATACTTTAGGGCATGCTTGTGGGTACCATCTCCACTAGGGTTTTCCCTTGGTGAGGGTTTTCTCAATAACAAATAATGGTGTTATGAGTTCTGTGTTATTTTCTTATGTTCTTTTCATTTCTGCAAGCTTATGAATTATTTGCAATTGGTTGAAAAGTTTAATTAAGTGTTGTAATACTAATTCACCCCCCCTCTCAGTATTACTAATCCTAACACACTTGTAGCCTTAACCGATACCTTCCATTCTACACATAGTGAATCTTTGTGGGTTCATCCCCATCATAGTTTTTACCTTCTAACAGGGGTTTATGAGTTACCAATTCTTGTGTCATGTGTAACTAATTTTCATGAATGTTTCTTTGAATATTAATATGCAACTACATTTATGTTTTGATATTACATGCATACAGTAGAAAAACAATATGGTGGGTAATGCAAGTAAATATTACTAAAGGTTAAAGTAATAAAAGTTTTAAGGGTACTAATTCACCCCTCCCCTCTCAGTACACACCATTACATTATTCCAACAATTGGTATCAGAGATAGATATTTTATTTGGAAAAGTTTAAATCACTTGAGAGAAAAGACCATACAATGGAAAGGTATAAGCTTGACAAGAATATTGAAAATCAGAAGTTGTAGATATAGATATTCTATGAGCAATACAAAGAAGCAAGAATCAAGATGAGATAGCTACTAGATGAAAGAAAAGCTATGGAATCTTGTTACAATAAAAATAACTATCATTAAGAAGAGATACCTGATTTGTTTGAGTCATCAAGATCTACATCTAGCAATACATCAGACACATATGAAGGAAGTATTACAAGTCTTAATGAAATCAATCAACATCTGACATAAAAGATAAAGGTACTACAAATTGGTCAAGAGACACAGATGGTAAGATGATTGATTTTATGAGTGATGATGGACAAGGTGAACAAGAAAGAACATTAGCTATTGATGACAAGAGGAAGATCACTAAAAAACTGCAATAGAGAGAAACTCAAATACAGAGACTTACTGAACATCATCATGAGATCACCAATCAAATAGCTCTTATGAGTTATGAGGCCAACCGAGTGAAAATAAAACTCAATGGGAAATTGGAAGCTATTGGTGAACTAAGAGAAGAAAATGAGAAACTAAAGCATGAAGTAATGATTCAGAAACAACATAATGATATGATCAAGAAAGCTGAAGAAAGCACAAAAAGAATGGATGATTTTCTGAATGGAAAAAGAAGAATCAACAAAAATACTGGTCTAGGGTATACCAAGCATGGAGAATCATCCAACCGAGCTGATAAAAAATATGTCTACACAAATCCAAGAGAAAATAAGCAGTCATGCAATTACTGTGAAAAGTCAGGCCACACATCAAATGTTTGCAGGAGCAAAGTGAAAGGTATTCCTAAATCCACTTCTACATTCATAGGAAAATATTATAACTGTAACAAGTATGGACACAAAGAACATGAATGTAGATATAAGGTGAACCAACCAAAGAAGGAATCATTCATGGAAAAATATTGCTCTACTTGCAAAATGCATGGGTACACATCTTATGAATGTAGGAAAAAGAAAAAGTAAGTATGGAAACCAAAAGAATAAGAAACTGCTTATAAACTGAGAAGAGTCGATAACTCATATGTTTGGGATTATAACACATGGGTAAATTTCACAACATGTTTTAGATATGGACACATATCTGAAAATTGCATGAGGAAATGGATACGAAGATCAAGGAATTAGAATAAATCTAGAATGGCATGCTTACACTATCATAAGGTCGGTCACCTAAGAAAGAATTGCAGAGACCGGGTGACAGAGTCAAGCACTTTTGCTAATGGGAACACTATTTAAGATATCAAGAGAATGAGAACTCAAATGTGGAGGAAAGCTTCAAGAAAAGATGATGTTGGACCAAGCACCACATTTGGTGACACCTCATCCAATTGATCTAGTGAGATCACCACCCCCACCTAAGAAAAATAAGTAAGTACACAACTACACTCTACAAAGTTATATTTCACATCAGTTCCAATATTCATTGATAATATGCCAAATTAGCATGAATGAAGATGCACTATGATATTACTTGTTATGATTTTGTGAATCCAATCTCATCGGTCAATACACACTGAGCATCGCTGGTGTACATATAAAAGCCAAGTTGTCAATATAAACTGAGCATCGTCGGTAAAGATGTAAAAGACAATAAAGTCTTCACTACATACCGAGCACCATCGGTTAACATGTGAAAAGTACAACTAAGTTGTCACTTACCCTGAGCGTTGTATTCTCACTAAGGATGAAAACTTTGGTATGATACCTGAGCATCTTTGTTTCATTGACTGAGTGGTAGATAAATCTTTAAATGCACCACTTAGGTTATTTTCTATAAATAGGGAAATCAAATATCTCATTCATTCACCAAGTGAAAAGTGAATACAATAGAGCGAAAAGAGTGACTGAAAGTGACAATTTTGTAGATAGATTCACATCAGATTCAAAGGCGACTCCAATAGATTCCTAGCATCTACAACAAAGATCACATAAGTACCAAGACTTACCTAGCTCACAGTTCATTATAGAGAAAGCCCTCATTTCACGAACAATGGAAACAACCTCGCGAATCACAAAGATCAAGAACATGAAGGACAACAAGGTCAACCTGATCAAGAATACAACCTGTGAAGATTCAAAGTATAAATTTTTCCTTGAGGTTTCTTCACAACTCGATGACAAGAGAGAATTATCAAGCATCCCTCCTAGGTTTTTTCTAGTCAAAGATATCTATGCATACATCCACTGCAAGATTGCAGAGATTGGATATCTTGAGGTTGAAGAAGTTTACCAGAAGCTTTACACATATGGAAACCTTAAAGATGAACACAAACAAATTGAGGTGAAAGGGTTAACAAATGCCCTAATATTCCTGATAGAGTTCAAGATTGAGTGGATTCAGATAGTACTCAACTGAGTACATGATAGAAAAATATGGTTGGATGAACCACAAATAATCACTAAGGATGTGATTCACGCAATAACAGGTTATCCAGTAACCGAAAAGGCTAAATCCCTAAAACATCCTTCTCACCCCAAGATTGAAAAGTTAACAGGTGCAGTATGGGATGGTAGAGGTTTAAAAGTTAATTCAATCACCGACCCAGAGATGAATTTTGGTGCATGTGTACTTGGATACAAGGTATTCCAAGCTAGTCAATTGGACAACATAGCTTGTGGAGCAATTGACACTGCTTATAAGATTGTGAAGAAGGGACTACAATTGGACTTATCCAAGCTTCTATTGAAGCAACTGGAGGAGAATATGAGGACAATTAGGTCAGCCAGATCTAACTCATGTAAGTTCGGTTCACTCCTCATGCGCACATTTTTCTACTTTTATAATTTCTTCCCATCTATCGGTAATGTCAATTGGGACACAACCCATGCAATAACTACACAAATTAGTGAATCCATTAAGTCACTTGGGGATAATTTCACATCTATAATGGATACATACTTCAAATCTTTGAAAGATAGAATGCATAAGAGAATGAGAATACCTGCACAAATGATGGAACAATACAAGGATGACATATGTTTCATAGTGGCTACCGACACCACTCTAATCAAACCAGTTGTACTGAGAACAACATGGTTACCACCACTGGATTATGAGATCAACATTGATCAAGCTACATAGGATATTAAAGCCTTGTTAAATGAAGCAGTGGAAAAATCATTGAGCAAATTTGGAACATATGAAGAAGCCAAGTCTAGAATCAAAACTAGCTTAGTAGTGAAAAAGATAGACCTGAAGAAAACAAATATGGTGAAAACACTTGAGAAGAAACTATCAGTAAATGATCAAGAATCGGAACTAGATATCACCGAGGGATAGTCATCTATCGATGAAGATGAAAAATTGAGTGATTTTGAATCTAGTGAGTCAGAGGAACCACCAACCAAGAAAGAAAAGGCTACAAATGTAACAGTTGCATCAAGGACTAGAAGAAAAAATTCAAAAGATGCAGACTCACCACCGATAAGGAAAGGCACTGTAAGGACTTATCAAAAGAGAAAGCCTAAAACTAGGCAATCAACACCAAGGAAAAGAAGAAGATATATAAGAGGAAAAGAGGATAAGGAAGATACTGAATAGGATGAGAAAGAATAAGGACTCCAAAATGAAAATCTCAAAGTTCCCAATACAGTTGATGAAGTTTCTAAGTCAATCATCAAAACAGGGAGAATATGACACTGAAAGATTAGACAATGGCTAACCTTGTCTCCCAAATATCAATATAAGATAGAAGAAGTCATAATTAAGGCAATGGTTTCATACAAGTATGTACCAATACAATTCAACAAGCAAATGCCACAAGAACTGAATAACAAGATATTTGTAAGATGGGCATATGCCTTGCACACCCAAAAATGGATAAGGGAAAGATCCCTAGTTACACTCATGCCACCCAAGTCAACAGTTAAAGAAATTTATGAAACAATGAAGGAGTGTGCAAATAAATTCTCAGCAAAGATGAGAGCATACAAAGTACTAGAGGGTAGGTTAGAATACCTTGACAAAGAAAGCAATGAGATTTGGAATGAAATCTTCATTTCCCCCAAGAAGGTACCGGCTCTTACCGAGACACCTCACTATGAAGAGAAGGAGGCCACACCGAGCCCAAAACACATTTTCATCAATGAAACCGAGGATGTCAATGCAGTTGATTTGACAATAGAGGCGAGTAAGGTCATGGATGATGTACCTCAGGTATTACAATCATTAGGGGATACAACATAAATCACCATAAAAGATATAACTAATATTGATTCTGATAATGATCCCAAGAATGATGAAGATGTAAATGATGCCACTGAGCAAGCAACGAAAATAGATACAATGGATGTTGCATAGGTAACTGTACTAGGTCACATACCTCTATTGATACAAGCTATCAATATAATTACTAAAGAAAAGGAAAAGACACCTGAGCCTGATGAAAACATACCAAAGGATAAAGGTGAAGACCATGGGGAACAAAAAGATACAAACAAAGAGCATAAATCAACAAGTGGAGAGGATAGAAAAAGTGATTCCAAGGAAACTGAAGAGGCAAAAAAAGTTGCTGATAAAGAAAATTTTAATGTAGAGATGTCTGCTACTGACCAACAGGTCAATACCAAGCAACATACAAAAGGAAACACATCTCCCACACAATCACCCAAATCAAAAGAAACAGAGAAAGAACTTGCTATCATTATACATACCCCTTCTTCCAGCACTATATCAAAGAAGAAGAAGAAGAGTAAAGCTCTGGCCACACTTGATGAAATTATAGATATACCCAACTCTCATCCAAGGATATTGGATCCTGAGTCCCTGACCAAATATGGAGAATTATGCAAAAGAAAGGAAATACAGGACAAGCTCAAAAAGAAGCACAAGAACACACAAGTAATAGGAAAAAAAGGAAATACTAATGAAAATAGTACCTAACATAGAAATTGATCAAAATGCACCAATACTTGATCAACTCTTAGCTCTGACCGAGGCAATCACCAATCAGAATGTGGACACTGAGAAGGTCATAGAAGAACGAGCAAAAGAGAAGTACCAATATAAGCTCACCAAAAAAATCAGCCAAGAAGTGGCAGAGAACAAGTTTAAACTTTCTGAACTAGTAAATTCATTAAAACCTCTTATTGCAGAAGTGGTTACCTTAGTTCAAAAGTTATGCACACTAGAGCACTTCACTAAAGAGCATAATGAAAAGATAGCAAAGACAGATGAAGATCTTAAGGCTAGTGCACAAAGTCTCACAACCAAGGAAAATTTCAAATTGCATTATGAGAAGATTATAGAATAAAAATGGTTGAGACTAGAGATACAAAAGACTGAAAGAAAAATCAGAGATGAAGTAACTGAGCTCCAATCTCTATTACTACCGAATCACACATTGCTACAACAACACATGACTTTGGCAAAAACATTGATTTCCACCCCAAAAATTTCAGTCACCGAGAGTATATATGACATGCACGCCATAATCACTTTGGAGCACATGACCCTAGAACACCTCAAGGAGAAATGGGAGAAGAAGATGGAAGACATTCAAAAATCTCATGCTCACATATTTGACAAGCTGTAAGTACTACACCTTTGTCATTATTTTCAAAAAAGGGGGAAAATGAATGTACACAAGGGGGAAATCCAAAGGGGGAAAATGCTAAAATGGGAAAATGTATATACCTTACAAAGGAACACATGTACATACACTATACTGAGACATGCACATAGGGGGAGTCATTGACAAGATAAACACTTGGTGTATATACTGAACACATCAGTTAATTACACATATTATTTTTTGATACTAATGCCAAAGGAGGATATTTATGATCATAATTTTTCATTAGTATACAAGGAAACAATTTTTGGACTGTTGGTAACTTGATCAATGAGTGATAGCATTCAGGATAGTGCAATGGTCACCAAAATAGACAAGTGCAATGATCACCAAAGCACATTGATTACTGAGATTAGTGAACGCCGACAGACAGTTCATAGAGTAAATTGATAGAAAGTTCACAGACATCACCAAGCATAGACTATAGAGCATACTGAGCACTAGTCTACCAAGAGACAGTTTTATTCCTGAGAAAAGTGGATCTGAGATACACGTTAGATAAAGCACTTTAGTTTTATAAATAGCTTTATGCTTAGTTATAAAACCATTTCTTGAGGTTTAACTAAAGCATATGTAATAGTTTTAATCATTCTAACTGATTGTAAACATGCAAACTAGGAGATCAAGGTCAAGTTGTAAACCTTTGATCATAGAGTTTTTATTGTAAAGTGTGAAACCTAATTAGGTCAAAACCTTTGTATAAATATGTGTATAATCAATCAGAAGAAGATGATTGTAGCCGCAACAAACATCTATGGATCAGATAGATAGTTTCATGCAAACAGACCTAAAAAGATGAATTCAATTATGAAGAACAATATTCAAGGCTACCGAGAAGAACATAGGTATTATCCATCACTATAGGTGATAGACATATCTTGTGAACTAAATGGATCTGTAATCAGTGATTCAATATTGCATACCATCAGGTCATAAGTATTTTTGACTACTCTCTAACAATTGTAGAAAATAGAAGAAATCCTTTAAGAAGGTGGACTTAACAGTCTTATTGTAAAATCTCTTAATCGAGTGCACACTTAAGAGTGTTTCTAAAATCTCTTAACTGAGTAGACCTAACCAGTCTAAAATGTTACTCCTAACAGGGTAAGATCATCAAAAGTGATCACACTTTTAGCCTTAACCCGCACATTCCATTCTGCAGATAGTGAATCTTTGTGGGTTTCATCTCCATCACTAATTTTACCTTCTAATAGGGGTTATCTGTGTTACCAATTTTTTTTTCATGTGTAACTACTTTTCATGAATGTTTCTATGAATTTTTACATGCAATTACATGTATGTTTTGATATTACATGCATAAGGTAGAAAATCAATATGGTCGGTAATGCAAGTAAAGATTACTAAAGGTTAAAGGATAAAATTTTTAAGGGTATTGACTCACCCCTCCCCTCTCAATACACACCATTCCATTATTCCAACATAAGATAGGTCATTTTTCATTGAGATGTCCTAAAAGGGTTCCTAAACACAAACCTAAGTTTTATAGACCTAATTATTCAAAGAATAAAGAATGTTACTATGCTAGTGAAGGTGTTTCTAATGATGATACTATTGATTATAATGAGATTGGATTTATTGCTAATAAGGATGATGAACCTATTCATGAAGAAAAAACCTTAGTATCTCATGTTGAAAATAAATTTGAATGGATCATAGATAGTGGATGTTCACATCACATGACTGGTGATAGAAATAAGTTTGTTAAATTGAGTAAGTATGATGGTGGTGTAGTAAGATTTGGTGATAATACTCCAAATCTTATCATTGGATTCAGATCAATTTCTCTAGATGGAAAGACTAATACTAACGATGTACTGCTTGTTGATGGACTTAAGCATAATTTTCTAAGTGTTGGACAACTTTTAGACAAGGTTTATTGAATGAAGTTAATTGATGGGAAATGTTCTGTCAAAAGTAAGACATGAGACTTAATCAAATCTGTTACTAAATTAAGAGGTAATGTATTTGAGTTGAATACATCTGAGGCTTCATGTTTTATTTTAAAGATTTATGATAGTTGGTTATGTCACATAAGATTCTTTCATGTGAACTTTGATAATATTGTTAATTCATGTATGGCTAATGCTGTTAGAGATCTACCAAAGATTGTGAAACCATCTAACACCATGTGTAGAGAGTGCGTAATGGGAAAACATACTCGAAGCAGTTTTCAAAGAAAATCTTATTCTGCTAAAGGGAAGTTAGATCTAGTGCACATAGAACTATGTGGTCCTACAAGAACAAGATCTTATTATGGTGAAAGGTATTTCATACTTTTTGTTGATGAATTTTCTAGAATGATGTGGGTTTCATTTCTTAGAGAAAAATCTAAGGCCTTTGACAACTTTAAAATCTTTAAAGATAAAGTTGAGAATGAGTCTAGATTGAAGATAAAATGTTTGAGATTAGATAGATGTGGTGAGTTTACTTCTGATATGTTTAACAACTATTGAAAAGAGGATGGAATATATAGACATACATCTGCTCCTAGAATACCACAATAAAATGGGATTACATAGCGAATAAACAAAACAATATTGGATGTTGCTATAACTATGCTGCTGGAAGGAAATGTGTCACATGTTCATTGGAGAGAATCTATTGGTAGTGCTATTTATACCTTGAAAAAAATTAAGATCAGAGAAGGTAAAAGTAAGACTCCTTATGAACTATGGTTTAATCATACTCCTACTATAAAATATTTTAGAATATTTGGTAGTAAATGTTATATCAAAAGAGATGATGAAATAGGAAAGTTTGATGTTAGAAGTGATGAAGGGATCTTCCTTGGTTATTCCACTAAGATAAAAGTATATAAATGTTTCAATATAAGATTGAGGAAGATGATCAAAAGTGCTAATGTGAGGATTGATGAAAAATTTGAGTCAGGAAAGGATATATGACTATAATCAAATTTCAGAGAACAAGGAAGTTACTAAAATTCAAGAGGAAACTCTTCAAGTTGACAATGAAATTGAAGTATGTCTAAATGATTCTACTGAAATACAAAAGACACCAAGGTATGTTAAGAAAAATCATCGTGAAGATTAAATTATTGGAGATGATGATAAAGGCATGATGAAACGGTCTAGATTAAGAAATGAAATTTGCTTAATTTCTCAAGTAGAACCAAAAATGTTTGATGAAGCATGTAGAGACGATTCTTGAACTAAAGCTATGCAGGAAGAATTGGATCAAATAAAGTAGAACAACACCTGTGAATTGGTTCCCAGACCTAAAGAAATGTTATAGGAAATAAATGGTTTTCAGAAACAAGATGGATTAGGAAAGAACAATGGTAAGTGTTATACACTAAATTTTTCACCCTTTTAAGCACTTGACCCTAAAAATCTAGTATAACATGGGAATCACTTCTAGGTTGTGGGGCCTTTGCTAACTGAAGTGACTCCTCTAGATTCTAGGTCAGTTCCTCTTGGATAATAACCTTATTTTCTCTTAAACATGAAAGTAAACTTGGAAGGAAAAGGGATAGAAGGATAATGGAAGGGCAATGAATGAAAACAAAAATTAACCTACTAGGTGATGCACCGAAGGTAACTTGAATCATAACATAGTGAAAAAACCTAACATGAAAGTTCCCAAATCTAGTAGAACACAACTTCCTAAACAAGCTTGCATAAGTATTTCATAGAGAGGTCTGAAATGAAAAGAGGCTATTCAAGAAAAGAGAAGATTTCACAAACAATAGCATATTCAATGGAATAGACATAGACTATGACCTGCAAAAAACATCCACTCCAGCAAAGAGGCATAGGAATGAGACAATGTAACAAGGGATGAACAAAATCCACAAGATTATCTAAATCAAATCACCCATAGTAGTGCACAAAGATAAAAAAAGAAAGAAGGCTCAATAACTCCAAGATTTTCTCTAATGTTAACCACTATATTATGCCTTAGATAAGAGAAATATAGACAAGAAAAGCTTGAGGACAAAGAAAATGTCACAGAAAACCTTTACATAATGTGGAATTCATTGAGAAATTACAAAAATATGAAAACTTGAGGGCAGAGAAAATGCCACAGAAAATATTGCATTAGCTGAAAAACCTCTAGCTAAAAAAGCTTCTAAAACTACCTATATACAACCTCCCCTAGCACATAGGCTCAGGAGTCAATACATCAATCAGTTAGCAAATAATTAGTTTTACAATAGATATTCAATAAACAATATAAAAACCCTAAACCAATCAAGTCTACTCATCAATGCCCTTGGAAATATCTCAAAGATTAGATATATCTTTGAAAGTCACTCCCATCATCATTAATTCGAGAAAAGAAGTTGGTTGATCCATCTACTCTGTCTGTAAGTTGAAAACATCGCCACCACCATGAAAACTCTGAGAAACAATATTTAAATATTTGAACTCAAATACAAATAGCCATAGGTGGCATGGAATTCCTGATCAATGACTCAGATTTGAGAATTTATTAGCTTTAAAATATGACCATCGATGCTCCTTAAGTAACCCATGAGCATAGGAGCAGATCTGCCATGTGACATGCAGACATGATGCCTTAAAGGTTAAATAACTTCATCTTGGTGATCAAGGCATTACGTCTACCATCCGTTCTTCATGAACTTTCTTTTCCTTTACTGCATTTAACCTAGGATGCATGATGTCATCACAGCTTGATGTATTAAATGTTAGAGTAATAGTCTATCGGGGTTACTAATTTAAATCATTATGATCTAATTAGTAACTACCCTATTCACTCTAGTTTGCTTAAGCTAACCTTAGGTATTTTCTATTTCTGTTAGTTTCCCTTTTTAGGGTTTCGGCATCCTTTATAAGGATTGTCCGCTTTGTATTTCATAAGGAGTTTGTAAATCATTTATTGTTGAATATAGAAGATAATTTCTGTCAACATGTTTTTTCATTCTCTGGCCTATCGGCCGCCATAGCTTCTGTTTCTTCTATCTTCTGTCTTCATTCTCGTAGCAGTTTTGCATGCAGGGTTCTTGGGTAGATTGATGTTCATCAATCTCAACATGGTATCAGAGCCATCTTGCTGCCGGCTGTTCGTAGTTTATTGAAGCTTCGAGGGTTTGAGGGTTTTAGAAGCTTTTTCGGCTTCTCTTAGTGATTATGGGGGGTCTCTATTTTTGGAGGCACTTTGGGCCCAAACGGACACCACCATTGCATCCAGAAGGCCCAAAAACCCTAGAAACCATATAAGGTTTGTCCATTTTGGACACCGGGGCTCTGGGAAAATTTTCTTGCCTACCCGAGGGCCGTACGGATGTGAAAAATAAAAAAAAATTCAAAAAAAACTATTATTTTTAATAGTTTTTGGTTTTAATTCAACGCTGCCAATGCAATTTAAATCACGCAGCTCCCGCGCTGCCTGCGCGCCGCCAGGAGCCCGCGCCACCAGCCGCGCGCCGCCCTAGTTGTCTGCGGCCCCCGCCGCCAGCGGCCCCCGCCGCCACTCTGCGGTGAACCCGCCGCCGGACTCCGCCGCCCGGCCTCCCTGGCCGCCTCTGTGCTCGGCCCCGACTCCTGCTTCACTGCCCCTGCGGCCGCTCTTCTCACTGCGGCCACCCGCCGCTCCTCTGCGGCCACCGCCTGTTCTGTGGCCCCGACGCTGCTCCTCCCTTTGCTCCGCTCCGCTCGGGCGGAGCCCTTTATGTAGCCCCCGCAGGCCTTTTAGTGTGGCCGCAGGTCATATGCACGACCGCGGGCCAGGGTCTAGCCCCCGGCGCGCACCATGCACCCGGGGGCCCAATATTTTAGCCCCTGGGGCTTATATGCACTCATTTTTACTTTTTTGGGGGTACCTGGGCGTTTTTTTCTCTACAGGGAGCATACGGGGGTATTTTTCTAACTTCTATATATCATCGGAAAGCTCTTTCTAAGCACTTTCCGATGGTAGAGGTTAGAGGTTTTGGGTCCACTGTTTCAATAGCATTTTTTTCTATTGAAGTCCAATGTCTTTCTTTGCCTTCCGGGAGTCATATCTGACTCATCCAGACTCCTTTTTCGGCAAACGAGATATCGTCGGAAAGCTGATTCTGTGTACTATTCAGTGGCAGAGGTATTTCTTCTAGATTCTACTCTAGGTTTTCACTCCTCCGAGTTATGCAGTTTATGCCCTCTAGTGGTGTGCTTGGTTCTACAGGTCCGGGGATCTCTTCCTCTGAGTTCATAATTCACTCTACTTTCTGAATTTTGAGCTTGCATGCTCTTTCTGATGCATTTGTATTCTGTAAATGCACTGAGATAAAGTGCCTTCTTCTGCAATTTTTGATCTTGCACACCTGGTTCAGTTTTTGGTACCCGCACTGTGTTATAAAGTGCCATGGGGGGATTCTGATGCATTTGCCACTATAGGCGCATCCACTCTTGTCAAGTGAGCATACCTTCCACGACATTAGCCCATGTAGTCTGTGTCGATGACACCGCCCTTTATCCTATGTTTGTACCTTTGTTGCACTTGGTGTTCCTGGTTCTTCTTCTACAGTTGTTTCTGGTACTGCATTTCAGTGTTCCTGTCACCTCTCCCAGTTCAGCATTATGGGGGGGTTCACCTGTTGGTTCTATTGCTTCCTTGGT